>JAQGCW010000717.1:0-10122 GCA_034700065.1 Mesodorylaimus bastiani | reverse complement strand
GATACAAACAATAACGATCCCGAATTCGTTCGCTCGTGGTACACCGTGGACGTGGACGAAGGCCGTCTTTACGATCAAGTTTTGAAGCTGGAAGCCAAGGACGCCGATTGTGGACATCCGTACGGCGAAATTTGTCGTTACGAGATCACGAATAACGCGGTCGAATTCCAAGTCACTGCGTCAGGTAAGAAATCAATCGCCTTCTAAACTGTCCTTCATATATATATGCTGATTTTCCTTTTTTTTTCAGGTATCCTCAAGATCGTTCGTCCGTTGAACTACAGCCTCTCGCACACGCACGTCATCTCAGTGGTCGCCTCCGATTGCGGAATGCGCCATTCGAAACCGATTTTGATCACCGTCAAAGTGAACGAAGTATGTACGATCGGATTGAACGGATTCGACTCGCATATGACTTATTCGCCGGGCGACGGAATCAAGCACGTTTTGTCGAGTGTCAACGATGTGAAATTGTGCGATCTCGATTGTCACGCTCGAACCGTGGAAGGAAAGATTCAGTTGAAGTCGCCGACGTCAGGACGAAAAGCGTGCGATCGCGAACGTCATAACGCAAAGACCTTGAAGGATACATGCGGTGAGTGTCATGCGGTTTAGTTGTCTTTTTTATAATTTTTTGACCTGGAGGTTTTATGTTCGTTTTAGCTGCCGACCCTGCCACCGTCGATTTATTGCCGCCGCCCGATAGCCTTCGCGTGGAGAATCCGGCGTCCGGAATGCTCTTGGATCCGAACTCGGTTTTCAGCGACGATCTGGAAGCGGACGACGTTTATACGTTCGACGGCGAGAAGAACGCGGTCATCATTCCAATGGAGACGGCCAAACCGCACGTTCCGGACACGATGAGTTTATCGTTCTGGATGAAACACGACAAGCCCGAGCCCAAATCGGGAACGAAGACCCATCGCTTGAAGGAGAATATTTTGTGCAGCTCGGACGATCACAGTAAGTTGATTGGTTTTGACTTTTTATTTTACTTTCTAATCGGATGTTTGTCGTATTTAGAAATGAATCGCCATCATTTCGCCGTCTACATTCGAAATTGCAAGTTGGAATTGTTGATCCGACGCGAAACGCCGAACAAGCGTCGCGACAACGAGTTCCAGCCAGCCGAATGGCGTTGGCATTTGCCTCAAGTGTGCGATAACAAGTGGCATCATTATTCGATGAGCTTGAAGTTCCCGCAGGTAAAACCGTCATTTTTTTGTATCGGGATCATGTTACGATCATTCTAATGGAGTCACTCTTTGCAGATCGATCTGTTCGTCGATGGAAAGGGCGTCGCACAAACGGAGGACAACACCGAGATTTTGGACGATTGGCCCATGCACGTCGGAAACGATATGAAGGTACGTTGAGTTTCGATATTCTCCGATTCCTTATTGAAAAATTATTTTTCCCGTTTTCAGACGAAATTGGTCGTGGGTGCTTGTTGGCACGGTGGCGCGCAACGGATGAGTCAATTCTTCAAAGGATACTTAGCCGAAATGATGTATTTGCCCGGTCGAGTCGAACGGCCGAACGTTCTTCAATGCGGCTTGCAGTGCAAGGAACGATTGGATTTCACCGGATTGAGCGATTTGCGAGACGGAGAGGCAAGAAAGCTGGTTCAAGCTTTCTTCTTGGGTCGTCTGAACTCTAGCTGATATTTGTCCTTTTTAGGAAGTCGTCATCAACGGCGATGCATCGGAATTGACCATGAAAGCGGCGAAAGTGGCCGATTTCATCGATCTCTTGCAGAAAGTGACGTACGCCAATTCGAAATCCTCGCCCAAACCAGGATTGCGTACGATCTCGGTCTCGACCACGTTGACATGCGCCAAGGACGATAAATCGAAAGTGGAACCGATCCAATTGCCATTGGCCAAGATCAGCGTCGATGTGAAGAAAGCGGCCGATCCAAAAATCACATTGGACGGAAGTCTGCTTTTGAGTCGACCGCGGTCGGATGTCGAACAGGGCGTGAATATTTTCCCAGATATCAAGATCATCGTTCGTGGTGGATCGTCGGCAACTCTTGATTATTGCAAAATTCGAACGATTCCGGCATTGAACAAGGAACGCGAGTATTTCAGTTCGCCAGCAGTTTTGATCAGCAGCTTGAATTTGGATTTCGAGCATGTCAGCGATGGTTTGCTGTTGAAAGGTGAGTTCTCCATCCAATTGTCTTCTTTTTTCGAAAGTTTTGTTAAGAACTAACGGTCTCTCCTTTAAGGAAGCGAGAAGGCTAAGAGCTACGAAGCTCTTCTCCAACAAGTCCATTACTTCAACAGTCGTCCGGCCGACTTGGGAAAGAGGATTTTCACCGTTCAATGTTCGATGATGGATGGGCGAGTGAAGAGCAACGAGTTCATTGTCTCGGTAAGTGGATGTTTTGCTTGATCTTTTTTTTCTTCTGATGGTTCTTCGGAGAGCGCAGGTTACGGTTGGACTTAATTAGCACGGGGGTGTGGTTGAAATCCGTGCATTCCGGACTTGGTGCAATAAATGAGCATACTGTAGGTAGGGTAGGGAGGAGTACAAACTGATCAATCATGCGACTCAACAAGCGAAGGCGCAGTGAAGCAAGAAATGAGCCCAGAGACTACTTTTATCTCTTTTCCACATGCGCATTCTACTATATTTGATGAATTGGAAGCTAGTGTTATAGTTGGTTTTATATTTTCAGATGAGCATCGAAGCGCCCATGATGCAAGAGGTGAAGCCGATCCCGGTCGTACCCGAGGGATTTGGAAAAAGCGACAGCAAGACGACGACGGTGGCTGCGGCAAATTATGGCGCCGACGAGGCTAAGATAAGAGGCAACGTCGGTGGCGAATCGAAGAAGAAGCAAGATCAAAAGCCGAAGAAGTCGAGGATGGGAGCAGCATCGGCAGTCGAGAAAGCGTTGTTGGCGCACGAGGAACCCGAACACAAACCGCACAGTTTGACGATTAACAAATTGGCCGCCGATGCTCCTCGTCCAAATGTCGCCGGTCCGTTGCCCTTGTTGCATCAAGCCGGTATTGGCGAGAGCTACAATACCGTGGCTGGAGCTAGCGCTGGTACAGGTAAGCTAGACCTTTCTATTTGACGTATTTGTTTGGTACAATGCGGAAATTCGTCTTCTCGTTTTCAGGAAGCGCCATCGCCATCGTGGTGGTCGTTTGCGTGGGCTTCTTATTGCTTCTTATCATCGTCGGTATCATGAAAATTCGATCGACTCATCGTCGCGTGTTGACGAAGCCGCGTCAAATCCATGGCGAAGGTGGTGCGAATGGCGATTTGGCGTGGGACGACGCTGGGTTGAACATCACGGTGAATCCGTTGGAGGTGAGTAGAATTATTCACCTTAGATTTTATAGACAACGGTTTTATTATCTTCGATTGGCGCTTTGTTACTTTTCTGATGAGAGCTTTCTTTAAAACAAGACATTCTATTTTTCAGGAGGTGACAACAACGGCGAACGCTCCTCTGCATGAAGATGATTACTCGGACAGTGGTTCGGAGGACGACGACGATGGCAGGTATGTTATCTTCTTGCGTCTATGCTTCGCTTTTACTTGATTGACGACACCTCCTCCGCAAATGTGTAAAAATGGATCTCTCCTTTCAGCTACCGCGATGGTGAGGAATGTTCGGACGAAGATGACGAAGAGGAAGTGCTCCCGCACGTATCAACCTCGCCGAGTGGTCGTCATGGCAGCGGATGTTCGCAAGGCGGCGGCGGTTCGGGCACAGGCTTGGAATGGGACGACACGACTCTCCATCATCCCGCCGTACATAACCCGCGTACGCATACATATCGATTGTGATCGACAAACGAGACGACTCGGGAATTAAAAAAAAAACGAAAAACGTGGTCTCGATTGGAACAAATCGATTTTTCTGGAGAATTCGAAAATGTAAGTGGTAATTTATGAGAATTAGAAGAATGTCTATGTCATTTTTGGGAATCTTTGACTATCTTTGAGTGAGTTTAGGTTGAGATGGTTTCTCTAAATCCCCACTTAAAAAATGTGTATTATTCCATCAGAGTTACAACTTTAGGAACACTTTCAGTTTTTTTAAATTTTTGTACGTATAATACTGAAGCAGTGTGGAGTGTGAAGTATTTCATTTTTTGTTCAATCACTTAAAAATGTCTCAAAATTCCGTACTTACACTTTCGTTTGTTTCGTACGCTTTCTCTTGACGCTGGGCGTAGGTCCATTTTTTGTGTGTCCAGGAAGTTTTTGGCTACTTAAAAATGCTTAATTAAGCGACTAAATTAATCCCATTGACTTCTCCCAAACGTCAAGGACCTTTTATTGTTTTTCACAAAATTGAATTTCAAATTTGGAGACTTTGAAGCTAAAGCCGAAACTGAACACATGTGTAAACTATGAAGATAGGCGAGGTCTTTGTGCAGGTGTATGGACAATTCGAGAGTGATCACGAGGCCAGGTGGAATTTTGAGAAGAAGAATTTGTATATTCAGATTATCTGAATTCGTATTTTCCTTTTTTTAATCGATGATTCCTCTGGCACCGCATTCAAATTTTTATGGATGTTTCTTTTTCGCTTACTATTTTGAGAAATTTATATACGAGCTAAAGTTATTATTCGATGGTTGTTCGTGTTTTTACTTTTTTAAACTGGACCGTAAGTTTTTTCATTCAGAAACGGAGAATCATGTCACTAGCTTCAGTATTCCGACTTTTTTCATCGTCATTTTTTTATGGTAGGTGGTAGGGGTGTGCCATAAATGATCATTAACTTTTCATACTTTTAATGGATTTCTTTGATAGCTTATTGCTGATTTAATTTTTCCCCGGCGTTTTGTTCTGTTTTTTTCCTTTTTTTATTGTATATGTCCGTGCGTGTTCACGTGTTTGCCCTTTTTACTTTTTTGATGAGCACCGATTTCCGTTTTTCCTTCGAGTAAAATAAATGCACATAAAACGTTGATTGAAAGTTAGATGACAGCGAAATCTAATACCTCGATCAAATAACAAAACATTGAATAGATAAATCAATATTGACCTCTAAGAAATTCAAAAATCCAAGCGTGTGAGCAAAATAGAAAATTTTAGTGATGGATTATATGTCGTGGAATTCCTTCAATCGAATCAGAATAAAGTTTCGGAACCTACCTGAATCGCATTGACCACTTTATCGATTTCTTCCGTCGTCAAGGAACTGTTCACCGCGATGCGAATGCTGAAAATAGAAAGAAGTTGATTCAACAAAGGAGCTCGATGTTGAATAGCTTTCAAAACTGACTCACCTCGGTTCTGGCGTATGTAGTTCTTGTTCGGGGAGATAAGCAGCACGCGTCAAGATGACGTCCTTCTCTCGAGCCTAAAAATGGAAATCCATCGTCAGAATATTTGAACAGAACTCATACTTCATGCACGAAAATGTGATTGTACTCACCAAGCGAACGACTTTGTCCAACATGACGGCGGGCGGATGCGAATGAAGTTCCGGATGACGAATACGTAAATGGAAGACGGGGCTACCTTCCACGCCACTCAAAACGAAATGACGCAAGCTGAAAGGGCGAGAAGAGCCTTAGTGATAAGAGAAGAAGCAGTAGGGGATGATCCGAAAAGTGAAAAATGCGATTATACTCACGTTCTCAATCCGGCCAACATGTGAATCGAATTGGAGCGCAACGATCGAAGACGGTTCGGTTCTTGTTCGATGATATCGAAAGCTTCAATTGCAGCAGCGGCCAACAGTGGCGGAAGCGAGGCCGAAAAACAATAGCCCAAGCCGGAAAGACGCTGAAACGAGAGCTAATTTAAAAATAAAAAAACATATTTTGAAACCGAGCTTACCTGGTGATCAACGACGAATGAACGTCCAGCGCAGAATCCTCCAGTCGTGGCGATGGCGTTCTCCAAAGAAGCGCAAATCATGTCGACATCTTCGACCTAAAATTTAGAGAAAGACTACAGTTAATGCGAGAGGATGAGCGAAGCGTAAACGAGAAAACTACTTACATCAACGTTGAAATATTCAGTAAGGCCTCGACCAGACGCGCCCAAAACTCCGAGCGATACGCTTTCGTCGATGAAAATTCGAACACTGTATTTCCATTTGAGTTCCATCTAAAACAGAACCAAATTAGAAACTGAGGCAAGAAAAAAGCAACAAAAGCTTACCAATTTCGGCAACGGGCAAATATCTCCGTAATTGATATAAATGCCTTCGACCACCAAAAATCGACGAGTCACCTTGGCTTTTTTCGGATTCTGAAACGAACACCTATGTCTAGCGACCGAGTTAAAACGAAATCAAAAAACTTCACATACTTGTTTGTCCTTTTCTTGTTGCAATTTCAAAAGGCGTTCCAAATCCTCGACATCGTTATGGTTGAAGAATTCCACTCGTGCTCGCGACGCTTCCAAACCTTTCTGGATGGCGAAATTGACACCGTTATCGCAAAATACTACGTCTCCACGTTTGGCATAAGCGGGAATGGCGCTGGCGATCGTCGGAAATCCGTAACTGTAAAGAACGGCCTCCTCGCAATGCATAAATTGAGCTAGGCGTTTCTCCAAATCCAAATGAACGTCTGAAATTTAGGAGTAACTTTGATTTAAAAAATGAGATACCCAGAAGAAGAAACTCAAAAAACGGTTTACCTACCGACAGTTCCGTAAAATCCGCGAGGACCGCACGATCCGACGCCGTATTTGTACAAAGCCTTGGTTGCTGATTCCTGAAATTGAAACCACTTTTAAACCTCCATAAAATCGAATGAGAAGCTGGACTCACCTCGATCCGTTCATCGCCGACCAAATCCAAGAAATTCAACGTGGCCACATTCAGATACTCCTTGCCTTCGATTTGTACGTATTTCTTCATTTTTCTGAAACGAAAACGCATAAATAAATTGTGAAAAAACTGAACAGTTTTGGACTGAATCAAGAACTACTGTACAAGAAATCCAGAAGATCAACAAACTTGGACACGAAATCAGAGCAAGACTGGAACTCCCAAACAAGAATCAACCAAAAGCTCGACTTACCCTTCGACGTAAAGCGGATGTAAGGCCGGATGATCCTGAGGCGTATCGGGAACCAACGGTTCGGGTTGCCATTCCGCGATCAATTCGTCCTTTTCCTGAAAAAAGAAACTCGATATTGTAAATCACTTTTTTTAATTCATTGAATCGAGAAGTTCGCTTACCTTTTCCGTCAATTTCGTAACGTCCGACGGGCGATAACTTTTGTGAAATATTAACCAAATGATCGCCACGACGAGTCCGATTTCCAAAGCGATGTGGTACAAAGGAGCCTGCAAAATCACAAACAATTAAATACGATAAGAAAGGGATAGAAGAATAAAAATTATTAAAAACATTGCTTACCGAAGTCAACGACGAATAAATCGTGGCCAAAAATGAAATAACGTCTTCCATTTCCGAAAGAATACCCGATATCGAAGGTAATAAAATTGAACTTTGACCAGACCAACGGGAGAGAATCGATTACTTGAACCAAAAAATGCGTCATCGATTTCTTTTCCTCGTCGATCATTCCGATTCGAGTTCGAGGGATTTTATTGTTGGCGTTGAGTAAACTCGAGTTTCAGATCCGCCTTCTTCCTCGCCAGATTATCCATAACCTGTAAGCAAACACAGGACACAGTACGCAAAACAAGGAAGATATGAAAGTGTAAAAAAAAGAAAGATAAAAAAAAAAATGAAAGTGTTATTGAACACTTGAATGATCAATCGATCGCAAAGCGACTTTACCTTTCACTAGATCATAGCATATTGACTAGGAACAAAAAACCAGAAGAGAAAACACGTATGATTGAAAAGCAAAGCAAGAATCAAATAAATACTGTAATCACTGGAGCCAAATTTGCTCGAATAAATTAGATAAATCAATCGATCACCTTTCAGTTAGCTTTGAGCGGGCTTCATGGTCATGGGCCACTTCATCTTGCCGAATTTCTGCGAGATTTGCTTTTCGGCCGTGTTCTTGGCCCAGGCGTCTTGAATAGCCTCGCAAATCTCGTGACGAGGGCCGTACGTGATCGAAGCTTCTTCCATAGCCTGAAAAAGGAAGATGCAAGCAGAGTTACCACAAATGAAACCAAAGCCATGATGAAAGAAAAGTCCCAGTTTGCTTACCTCCTTGAAATGAGCATGAGCCAGATCGTACTCGCCGATTTTGCGCAACACATTGGCGATGATCAGTAGAGCCCTGGCGATGACTGGAGCCGGACGTTGATACAACCATCTGAAAGGAAGAAAGATGCTTTGCTCAAAGCATCCAAAGAAACAAGAACTGTATTTGCTGCACTGTACTTACTTGAGACCACGCATGTAGGCCGGGCACCACTCCACAAGCCAATTCTTCTGACGAGGCGATAGCGACAACGTGGGCGGAAATTTGGTCACCAGGTTGATGCCGATGAATATCAATTCGTTGAACTTGAGATCGAACGGATGGAAGAGCTCGCAATGTTTGACGGCCTGTGCGACTGCATCGAACTGCTCCGAAATAGTCATCGTAGCTGAAAAAAGACACAGTTCATTATCGATCTACGAATAAAATCATTTCTAAAACTTACCCAAACGTTTCTTTTCTTCTTTCGCTTCCGGAATTCCTTCCGAATCAGAGTTCGAAGTTTCGTCGTCCGAATCTTCGTCCAGCGAAGAATACACTTTGATGTAAGTATCGATGATGTCAGTGGATAGCTTTTCGGCGATCGGAGTCAGATTGTTGATAGCACCGCACGTTTGACATTTGTGCGTAACCATGACACGTCCATCGGTGGTCGAAGGCATCGGTTCGCGCAACTTGATCACAGCACCTTCGCAATCCTTCGTGCTGTGGCAAACGAAAGAAAATTTCATAGCGTCCTGGAAAGAGACAAACGGTTAGCATTGGATGAACATAAAGAATGTCGAGAAAGAAATTGACTTACCCGTTCGACGTCCAAACAAAGCGAGCAATTGCAATCGAAGTAGTAGTGCTTTTTGAGAAATTCTTGACGCTCCCGAGTCCTTTTCTTCGAGTCCACGTACGTGAACCGTAACTGAAATGGAAAAACTGTTAGGAAAAGCGCATAGCAACCGAGAAGTGCTTACCTCTTTCCAATTCATCTCTTGAGCATTCTCCACGTTCTTGATCACGTTCACTTTGGCCTTCAGACCCTCGCAAATGATGATGGCGTCCGGATCGCAGGAATGATCCAAGATTGACAAGTCCAAGTACAAGCCGCACCCGACATTGTTGACCAGCTTGCACGAGTTGATGATCACCTGACGAAGGGAGCAGAAAATTTTAGAAACCTCACAAGGAGGTGAAAACAAAAGAAAATTTGATCACTTACCTTTGCTTGCATTTCCAAAACGCGTTGAAACGAGCAATCGAAATCGTCGGGCATGATACGAACCAATTCCTCGTGCACGAAACGGATGTGCTCCATGCGCTCTTCGTCTTTGACGATCTCATCCACATCTAAATCAGAAGCTCAAACTTTACCAAAGCCAAAAACAGCGAAAAACAAAATTTTACTTACGAGACATCAAAGCCTTGAACGTCCGTTCACCGTTCTTGCTGTCGCTCTCCAGTTGGATCGGATCTTCCTGAAGAGCAAAGGAACTTCTCTCATCAAAAACACCAACAATAAAGATTTAAGAAAACGCTCACCTTCAGTTTGAACATGAGACGAGCCACCATGCGAGTAAGCATTTTCGGAATAGTCGGAGCGATTTTCTTCATACATTTGCATTCTTCGGCGTGATCTTTCGAGGCCGATTCCTGAAAGCGAACGAGAAACAATTAATGAACGAGAAAAAAGAATCAAAACTAAAAAATCATAAAACTTAAAAGAAAACGCCACCTAACTAACTCACCTTGCAATTTTGATCGCAATAACGGGCGAATTTGCATCCCAGACATTGAACGAACGATTTCAAATCCAATCTGAAACAGAAAAAACCAAAAGTTTAAAGCATCGATAAAAAAGATCCTAACAAAGCAAACAAAAAACAAAAAACCACAAACATGACTTACTCGGCCAAACAAAAATGACAAAGATACTCGGCTTCGCTTTCTCCCAAGACGTAGGCGAATGGGAATTCTTCGAAAACCGTCGTCATGATCGACGAT
>JAQGCW010000716.1:0-10122 GCA_034700065.1 Mesodorylaimus bastiani | reverse complement strand
TTCACCCATTCGCTTATCTACGCGTTTGTTCATCTGCGGGTGCTGTTCGATCGCCTTTCACGTTTATTTACGTATGCTCGAGGTCCAGTTTCACCATATTGTCTGGCTCTTGCACAAAACTACTACAGTGCACCTGCAGAGTATATTGTTCATTTACCAATCACTCTGCGGACCCTGGCGACATGCGAATGAGTTCGACTTATCACAGACACCACAGCATAATGATCTCCAGATCGCACTGTTTGCACTCTGTCCTTCAATACCCAAAACAGTAAAAATCTAATCTGCGCGCAATCAGCCGAGGAAGGCAATAAACTGAGAAATCCATGCATTATCAAGCGATGGAAATGGAAAATTGACACACAAGATTTAGCTCAAAGTTTTTTTAAAGCGATCTGGAGGCCATCACGCATGTCATATTTGTGTCAGAATAGTACTCAATACAATGTGGACACAACATACAGTATATCTTATAAGTTTCGAGTGAAGGAACTTTTGATAGATTGCTTATATCTATTCGAAAGGCACCGAGAGGCCTATTGAGCATCGCTGGCTGAGGATTCATTCGTGCATCAGCAAAGCATCACTGCTCAGTTTTAAAACGCTGCAGCATCTACTTTCTGGTGCAGAATGGAATGCACACTGACTCATATGTCTGATCTCATCAAACTATAGTAACAAAAACACGAAATTCTAATCCGACTTCATCATTGTCTGCTTGTCAAAAAAAATGCATTCCTTTCCATTCCCATGTTCACACGCAATGTCTGCCTGCGAATCCGATCGAACTGTAGGACGTGTCCTGCTGGACACGTCATCATCGTGGCAATGAAAAAGTCATGCCCGCCTAAATAGGGTATCATACCGAAATCCTGTCTGATGCTGAGCTGATGGACGGATATCATGTCGAGACAAATCCATTGAAAGGACATTTTTTACATCCGTTCGCAGCATGACACTGAGGATATTCATCGAACAAAAACCAGGAACCGCTGAGAATGGCTCCACTGGCTAACCATCCAACTAGTCACGTTTCTGCACCTCTTGAAGGAACGTAGTCCTAGCCTCCGGTTCTTCAGTGATCTGTCGTGATCTGGACGTCGCTTGTGGTAGCTCAAAAATGAATGCATCAATCTCCAACTCATCTGTCACACTGACAAATAATTTCGCCCAAATCCAACGAGTCACTCAATTCTCTTTCTACGTTATCTGTTCGTTCGTCTCGTTTTTCGGCAATCTCTTCATGGCCCTGGGCATCGTTCGATGCAAACAGCTGAGATCGAGATTCTTCTGTATCCTCGCGTTTCTCTTGTTGGCCCGAATGCTCCTGTGCGTTCAGATATTCACGCTGTATTGCTACCGCCTGTTGGCTCAAGTGGGTATACTCGGACAAACGACAAGAATCAACTGCGCCTTCCTGGGAATGTTCGTGTATCCAGGAACTCTGGAATTGCTCATTCTCGCCGATCTGGCCGTGGATCGATTGATGGCGCTGTTTGCGGCGGCTTATTATCGCACGCTGACCATTCGCAGCGCAATCAGCACATGCTCTTTGTTCACAGTGATAACGTTCGTTGTCAAAGTCGTGTTAGCGTTTGTCGGCGATTCGCCTCTTTCTAAACGTGTCACTTGCGTGATTTACGATTCTCTGGCGGAGCCAGTTGCGATATTCAGTCAGAATTTTGACCTGGCTCTCGTGGTGTTCGTTTTGGCCGTCTATCTCGGAATGCTGGTCGCATTGCGTTTTCGGTTGAGAAAGATCAGAACGGCGTCAGAAAACGAGGCGGCTTCGATCACCATGCAAAGGCAGCTGGCACTGATGCCTACGGTCAGAAACATCATCTTGATCCATTGCGTTTGGACCCTGACAGCGAAAATCATGCTCTCGATTGGTTTATCGCCATATTTTCCAGCGGAGTTTGCAGCGGCAAACCTTCTGTTCGCCGGGGTTTTCGTTGTGTCCGAACTGGTGATGAATGTGTTCATTTTGTTATTCACGAATCTGGAGATCAAACGGGAGACGTTCAATTATTTTAGGAGTGTCCAGGTACTGCCTAGTATAACTCACAATCAGTACTGACATAGCCTCTGAGATGTGTGCAAGTGATCATTTGAGCAAGGAGTAAGCAGTGAGTACATCTCGTTCTGAACCAACGCGGATTATGAGGAGACTTTGAATCGTTTTTGAAGTGAGTGAGTGCTACCATTACGTTCAACTTATCGTCAGAGAGGAGCTAGGAACACTGTCTTTTCACTTTTTATTCAATTAACCAAATGTGATCTAGAAAAAAACTGCGAAGAGCAACGTGAGCATGCCTCGGTCGGTGAGATTCACAGTTAGATAGATGTGTTTAGTTATACATATAAGCAACTGTCAGTGTGCGTGATCTTGGTCGTTGTCATGGTTTCCTGAACAAAAGAACACATGAGCACGGAACTGAATACATGTCAAGGATCTTTTCGAAATCCGAATAATGTCATCGCTTTATCGGCTCGAAAATTTTTAATCAATAACGGCTTCCATGATAAGGCATTGCACGATTGATCCACTGTCTCGAATGTATGAACATTTGGTTCTAGCTGACGTGTGAGCTGAATACTGCTATATGTAGTATTACGATACTCGTCCATCACTTTTCAATGCTCGTTGAACCACGTAGGCATTCTTGGCGAACCAGCGATCGGCCGTAATTCAAATTAGTAATCGAACAAATCAAAAGCGAGGTTGGAGCAAAAAGTGTAAACCGACCACTCGCCACGGAGGCAAACAGAACAGTTGATCCGCCTCGAATGCGCAAAGTGTAAACCGACAGGGAGCCGCCCGAATTCACTTCACACTTCCCCCGCCTCTTGGGCTCATTGTTCAGTTTGCTCTCGTGGCGTGCGGTTCGTTTATCGCTTTCGTCTTCACCTTCAGCTGCTGATGAAAAGCCAAGTAAGAATCTTAAAAAATTTACATTCTCTACCCAGCTACATCAGGTTCCACGACTTTTCACTGCGTGATGCGTATGTGAAATCAGATGATCTGGGTTTGTGAGCAATGTCTTCTGTCAAAGTATATCGCGCTGATTTAAGATCCGATTCGATCCGACTTTAGTGTTCTGAGTTTAACCTTTAGCTGCGTTGTAACCTCTTCGTGGCAATTGGAAAAATTTATGCACCGGTTTCAGGATATTATAGTGAAATCCTGTCTGCTGCTAGGATGGATATCACAAATCCAGAAGCTGATCCGTTAGAAGGACAGCTTTTTGTTCATCCATGCGCAGCTTGGCTCTACTCTGGTTCATATATATATATATATATATATATTTATATTTATAACAGCGAGCCGGAACCGCTGAGATTGGAATCCATCACCTTACCATCTTCCTGGTCATACACAGCTCCGTGAGTCGAGATCCGAGGATCCTGTCTGTTGTTTCTCCAAGATCCAGTAGTCACTGCAAATTGATTGTGCCATTTGGAAAATGAATGCGTCAATTTCCAATTCATCCATCATACTGTCAAATGACTTCACCCAAATCACACGACTGACTCAATTCTCATTATATGTTTCTTGCTCGATTATCTCATTTTTCGGTAACTTCTTCATGGCCATCGGCATCGTGCGATGCAAACAGATGAGATCGAGATTCTTCTGTATCCTCGCGTTTCTCTTGTTCGCCCGCATGCTCATGAGCGTGCAGATATTCACGTTGTATACTTACCGCCTGTTGGCGCAAGTGGGGTTGTTGGGACAAACCACACGGCTGATTTGTGCCTTCTTGGGATTCTTCGTATATCCAGGAACTCTGGAGTTGATCGTTCTCGCAGACCTGGCGGTGGATCGAGGATTGGCTCTGTTCGCGGCAGCTTACTATCGGAGGTTGAAAATGCGCAGCGCCATCAGCACGTGCACATCGTTCACAGTGATAACTCTCTTATTCAAGGTCGTACTCCTTTTCATCGGCGATGTTCCTTTTTCGAAACCGGTCGCTTGCTCTATTTACGATTCACTGGCGGAACCAGTGGCGATATTTAGTCAAAATTTGGACCTAGCTCTGGTGGTGTTCATTTTGGCTATTTATCTCGGAATCTTATTGGTGTTGCAATGTCGATTGAGAAAAAGCAGAGCGGCGCCAGAAAACGAGGCGGCTTCGATTTCCATGCGACGGCAAATGTCACTGATGCCTACGGTCAGAAATATCATCTTGATCCATTGCGTTTGGACCCTTACAGCCAAAATCATGCTCTCTGTAGGTCTATCATCGTACATCCCTGCCGAGTACGCAATGATAAACCTTCTGATCGCGGGCATTTTCGTTGTGTCCGAACTGGTGATCAATGTGTTCATTTTATTGAAAACGAACGCGGATATTCGGAGAGAGACTTTGAATTGTTTCAGAAGAAACCGCGTGCAACCTTTCGATTCAACTCAAAGTCAGCGAGGTGGAGGTTCGTGATTATGGTCCGAAAGGGATTAGAACGTGATGTACGAGCGGCTGAGGAATTGGCGTCATTTCGTCTGTTGTCAGGGTCACCAGAACAAAAGATCTCATGAAGATGGTTCTCTTGGATGGAAAGATTGTGAGCCAAGTTTGTTATTTGCCTCATGTAACACAGCATATTCGTGACATTACATGTCATTTCTGGCGCCTCCAATTAAAAAAAAATTTATTTTCAAATCTGTAATTTAAACTTTCGCCCCCTGTTTGAATTTTTATCACTTTTTAAATGTCATCATTTGTAAAAAAAAACACATTTTTGCAGAAGGGATTGCTGCTTGTTTGTCCTCTTTTACGTATTGTTAACATCGCACTAGAGCCAAATGTAATTGAATCTAATTTTGGGCAGTTTTGCTAAAAACGCAAATATATAAAAGCGCACAGAGAATAAAAATCACAGCTTCTAAACAAATGCACATCGTGAATCTGACATGAAAAGATAAACGAATCAAGCTTGAATCTAAAAGGAATAACAACATATACATTAAAATAGTGATGCTGCTGTTGATTGTTGGTAAACAGTGAAATAGACAACGCGTGTTTGATTGATGCAAACGTCACAAGCTGCTTAATGTAAGTTACATCCAACCAGCTATGCCGAAAAAAGCTCGAAAATAATATTCATTGAACTGATCCTTCTCGGAAATATATATTTTAAAATGTATTTTATTATTATTTATTATGTATTACTATACTTTAAAAATTCTAACCTGCTGATCTGTTCCAGGTTCTACGATGCTCGAAGTAACATACGTTCGAAATGGTCCAGTCAGGAATTGATAAGGCATTGAGAATGAAATAAATTCGATAGACTTTCCATTGAACATCCGTACTGAAAACGGCGAATGTTGAAAAAAAAATCCAAACGTATCCAAACTTACTTACTTACACTTGGGTCCTAAACGTATCCTAGATTCTGAGCAACACCTCGCAGATACTCGCTTCGACCGTGACTCTTTCCGTCTCCGTTGCACCGAAACCCGCTAGCTCCGAATACCCATTCGCACTGATAGCATCGAATATGACGTTGCTTTCTTCGCTTTGATCAAAATATGCTTCCAGTCGATTTTTTCTTCAAAACTTCTTGGATGAAACTCGAGAGTGTTTGCATTAGCGGCTGGTTATGATACTCAACATTGGGCTGCAGCGATTCGATTTTCACGACCACCTTTACAATGGTGTAGCTCACGCGCACTCCGCGAAATCAGGATCGAAGCGTGGACAAAAGGTGGTCATTATTGTACTGATTTCCATTGCAGTGCGACTTTTGTGGGCAACTTCGCATATTACTTGGATGCCCTCTTGTCGGCGAATCTGTTTCCATGTATCCATATTGACACTGGCTTGATTATATTCAGAATCACATCCGGGTGGGCGCGTCTTCATCTTCTTCTCTTGGCCGAGATCAATCTTCCAATTCCTTCTATCTTCCATCGAATCGGCAGTCGTCTCTGAGTCACTCGGCGCGCGATGCCTCTTCGGCGTCCAGATACATGGGCTCCTATTCGTCAACGGATAGTGGATGAAAAACGTAACTGGGCAATTTGTGAAATCAGCGATCGGCAGCAAAGTCATGTTCTGGCTTGGAATCCGAAAACTTACACACGGTGCCACCACCAAGGCTTACGGAGCTTGGGTCCAAGGCTAAGGGACCACGGGGCGGGATCTAAGGGGTCTCCAGAGGGACACGAGCGGGGCCGTTGATGGGCACCCTCGATAGAACTCACCTTCAACCTCAATCCACACGACACACGACTTTCACTTACGACTGACCGCTCGGGGTCGCGTCCAAGAGGGGCTTTTCCGCGTTACGCTCGATTCGAAGATGGACCAAATGGATCGCCGGAATACTCGTCGACAATACCCTATTCGATCGATCTCGAAGGCTCGCAGAATTCCAACCGCAGATGAAGCACGACAGTCGCGAGGGGGTATCAAATCGGAGTTTACTCGTCAAAATACACATACACAAATAAGGCCACATACACAAATAAGGCCACGACACGTGGCCGCGATAAAAATAAGAGAGGGAAAAAGGAGCTCAACAGTACATTCGTTGTCCAAAAATCTAACTCTGACAGACTGACTAGATCGGGCTCTCCTCAACTAGGGGCGGGGCTGATCGGTGCGCGGGCGGGCGGTGGGCTCTCGCTGGGATTGGTCGAATCTCGGTGACCACGGTCCATTCGGATTGGTTGATCTTGGCCTGACGAGACGCGGCTGTCGGTCGCGATGAAAGGGTCGGCGGCCGTCGGCTTGATCAAAGGATCCCGTTGGCCCGAGTGGTCGGCGTGTGTTAAATGGATGGCCGAAGGCGATGAGGATGTCCGAGTGGTCATCGAGTGTTGGGCGAGCGACGGCAAGGCGAGGCGAGGCACACCTTCCGGACGGATCGGCGAGGCGGCCACGTGTTGCTGGTGAAATCGGGCCAAGCCTGCCCGCGGCGGTTTGTTCATTCCTCCGCTCGCTCGTTTCGTTCGTCCGTTGGCTATTGTTCTTTGAATCGCGGGGTCCCAGGTGGCGACGGCGTCGGGCGGTTTTTTTAATTGCCTTGTTTTGATCGTCGTTGCACCGAAACCATCGTAATAAATCGAATACCGTAATCCGAGGAAGCATGAGTGAACCCGAGAAAGGGCTTCTGGCTAATCTCAGATCCACAACAGTCAGCCGCACTTTTTCGAAATAGTTAGACGGAGAAGACGTGTTGCTGATGAGCGTCCGGATACTGTACATAGGCTCCTTTTCGTCTTGCTGAACTTGAACGTCACGAACCATTCGCCTTGTTCCGAATTCCTTCCCATCATTCTATGACTTCAAAATTCGTGATGATTTGCGGGCGCTTGCCATAAAAGTGGCAACAAGGTCGCAGCGCAATAAGCCATCATCAAAAAATTCGCATCGCGTATCTTGAGACGACTGGTCGATTCGCGGAAGAAGTCTAGATGGCTATTTCGGACGTATCGATCCTTGTCGTTTGTGATGCAGAGACGGCGATTGATTGTGTCGCTGAGTTAGCAGCCGATTGCGCGTGAGCTTCTCCGGCGTCCTCCGAACCTCTGAGATCGCTTTCTTTTGACACGTGAGCGATTTCTTCACTTTCGCCAGTATATATCTCCTTTTCGACGATTAGCGTCCAACGTACCACATTCTGCTCACTGTTCTTTTCTCATCGACCAGGTTTTTCGCTTTCTTTTCGTTCGAGACGTCTTGCGTCAAAAGTGCGAGCGTCTGATCGATCAATTGATTGCGCCTTTCGGCGATGGGAAGAGACTGACGAACATCTCGTTAAACGCTCGTCCGAATCCGCAAAAGAAATGTGGATGAATAATCGTCGGGGCCATTCAAATGGCATTGAATGGTATGAAGATATGAGATCAACATTTCGACCTGTCCATCCATCCATCGCAAGGTATTGGGGCGGGTTTTGAAAAACATGAAGAGTGAGCGCAACATGGGCCAGGCCAGTCCATTGGACTGGGCCCAGTTCGGGCGAGCGAATCCAACGAGACGCGATGGACGTGTGATGCGTCTGGTCTGCCTGGGTCATCCGAGACAATAGGACCAAGGAATTCTCGAGGTCGAGGTCGAGGGAAATCTTTCGAAAACAAGGTCGACCCAGCCTCGCGTCGACCTTGTTTTCGAAAGTTTTCGACCTCCTCCGTCGACCCCGACCTCGAGAATTCCTTTGCCTCTTTTTCTTGGACGACCCAGGCAGGCGAGACGCATCGCTGGGTCAGTTGCAAAACTTGTGCGCAGAGAGCCCAGTGGCCCCTCGCATATTCTGTTTGCTCCCTTTCGTTCTAGAAAGCGGCGTCTTTTTTCTGGTAACAACGTTTGTTTTGGCGCGTGTAATCTCCCTTCTTGGAAGAAATCGAAGCCATTTCTTTTTGATGTCGACGAATTTACACGATTTGATTCTCAAATTCCAAGGAAACGGATGCGGAGAAGTTTTTGATGGATTTCAGCTTGTTGGTGGTCAACGAGGATGCTCCGAATTGTTCAAAGTGCAGCCAGCTGATGAATCCGAGGGAAAATGCGAAAATTTCTTGTTGGTAAGCCTGAGCATTGTCATATTTTCCTTCCTGCTAATAACAACAATGAATCGTTTCAGAAAACTGTTCGGTGCAACAGTTTCGAAGTTGGCGTACACTCAAATCCTCGAGTTATCATACTGGGGCGTAGCAGAAGGACTCGCGAGAGGTTGATGCGAAGATGGTGCATGGTGCAGCAACTGCAAACAAAACAGTAGGGGACACAAAACGCCAGAAACGCCGAATGGTGAATCGATGATCGTGAAAGGCCATACCTATCAATTCAACCAGCATTTCGACTGCGTCCATTTTTGCGATCGCTGCCATGACGTTCATCCGAAGGTGGAGAAGGAACGCCACAAGACCATCTGCAGTGGCGCCGAGGACTTCATCGACGGCGCCCATCTATCGATATTCGGATTCGAGATGGTTCCCAACGGCCTCTCACTCTTCTTACTCGAAAGGTAAGCTTCCTCGTTTCTGTTTAGCTTTGTTTTCACCAGCTTTCTCTCACCCATCATAAAACCATCTGACCCTCCCTTCCTTACTTCTTCATTTCAGACCATCCACCGGACTGCGCGAATGGCGACACGCCGCCCATGCTCCAACAAGCGGCGGCAGCTTACCGAACGTGGCTCGAGGGAACATCGATTTGGCGCACCGGCGTCGAAAAGAATACCGGCGGTCGTATTCGTTACTTGGACACGCGCAAGGAGGCTCGATGCCTCATCAAACTGTAAGTCCCTTCTTTGAAGCGGGTTTTATACTTGACGGCTTGCTAGCCCACAGAGGCCGACCGTCGGCTTGCACCCCTTCTGTCGGCTTGCAAGCCGACATTGGTACCAGTTGGCGGTGGGGTCAAATATACTGTACGCGAGCAAGCCTCCGTCGTGCTGCAAGCCGACGGTCGGGTTGGTAAAATTGAGTTTCGTTGGGTTGACAAAAATGCTATTTTGTGCTCGTTTTTGGAAAACCGTTTTCGAAAATTCTCTCTCTCTCTCTCTGTTCGTCCAAAATTTAATCAAAGTTGTTAATTTTTTATGATCTAAAAGATTATTCTTCGAATATTTAGCGAGAATCGACGATAATTTCACGAAATCGGCGTGAAAATCGATTTGGAAAACTCGAGCGATGAACGGAGAATTTCGGGCGGTGGAGATGACAAGTGGGCGAAAGATGGAAAGAAGATGATCGAGGAAATTTACGAGAAATGCAAGAAGGAAGAAGAAAGGAAGGCCAAGAAGAAGGACGACGACAAGAAGACCTAATGGTAGGTAGGCTGGTTCATAATCCTTCGAACGAATGATTGGGTGTCATTTTGAACAAGAAGAACGTTGACAGATTTTTTCAATTTTCTCACTTTGCAAATGTCTCTCGCATTCGAATTTCCCGCGATGGTCCGTAATTTCTTTCTTCGCTCGCTCGTTCGTTCCTCCTCGATCGGTCGGTCGGTCCTGGTTTGGTTCCTGGAAATGAGAGGCGAGGATATGTGCATCAGGATCTGACTGATATGCATGGGGCAGAATCTGCAGAGATCTGAGATGAGACATCACTGATATGCATGGGGCAGGATCTGCATCACTGCGTGGGCAGGATCTGCAGAGATC
>JAQGCW010000715.1:0-10123 GCA_034700065.1 Mesodorylaimus bastiani | reverse complement strand
AATCTCTCGCAGGACAAGCTTTAAAAATGTGAAAAAAATTTAAAATGCACCGGGGGCGAAATGTCCCGGGGGCGAAATATCTGGGGGCGAAACCAACCAGGGGCGAAAAGTATGGGGGCGAAATATCCGGGGGCGAAAAGTCCCGGGGGCGAATCGACCGGGGGCGAAAAGTCGGGGGCGAAAAGCCGGGGGCGAAAAGCCGGGGGCGAAATGACCGGATACCCCCTAGGGAGACTCGATAGCGTTGTACCGAAATGGGCCGAACACCAAATGCACGCAATAACATTCGGACCACCAGTTCGGAATGGGCCACGGGATACCGTGGACTCGACTGAACATCAAAAAATGCAAAAAACAGGGGATCAAAAATGATCGGTGCACCTCAGATCGCGTCTTACAGATACCCTGTCTTCGAACTAATTAAACAAAGCCCCCACCGCCGCTGGAATAGCGGGTTTCTTAAATAGCTTCCTTGCGGCGTTTCTAAATCTAGGACTAATAGCGCATAGAATATAGAACTGACCTACGGTGGTGAAAACCATAACCACATCGACTATCTCAAACACCACTGTTTCATAGACCCAGTAACACGGACCGCCGATTGTGTAATAGTACACGAAATAAAAGACATTAATCAGCTGCTCAAAACTGTCGAAAGTGGCCTGAGTGATGCTGACGACGAGAAGATCCTTGGCGGCCGCACGCTTCTTCATTTCTTGCTGCGACGACAGGACAACTTTTACCTCTCGGATTCGCTTGAAATATAGGTAGCAAATGGCCGAATTCAGAGCGTACGAAATAATCAACTGAAGCACGATCAAAGAGTTCCGTAAATAGGCGAGACTAACGACAAACCGTCTCAATTGTTGCGCAATTTCGTTCGTTCCATCTCGTGAACCTGACACGACGTAAACATTCGCGAGCGTGATAGCGCCGAATACCAGCCCGACCACCATGCTCCCGAGAGACACAACGATATATTGTCGCTTGGATGGCGCCGTGTACACCATCGGATTCTTTAGAGCCAGAAAACGATCAAGGAGCATGGCTATGGTGATTACAGGTTCGATGCTCACTGCGAAATTGGATAGTGCAGCACCGAAATGGGCCGAAATCCATACGCACGCATTACATTCGGACCACCAGTTGGGAATGGGCCCCGGGATACCCCCGAGTGCACCAGTGACGACCATCATGAACGTCTGACAAATGATTAGCACACAGCGACTAGTGGCGACCAGGACTTGGTACAAATACGGATTCTCATTGTTGTGCTTTTGCAGGCAGGTCAAAATGAGCGCCGTGTTGCCGAAAAGACCAACGACCAAGTAGACAGGTGGCAAAACGCAATAAATCGCAATCCCGAGGCGGCTCGCCAATGTTTGCCACCAATCTCCGTGGCATTCGACTGAAGAGTTGGAGTAATTCATGACCAGACGACCAGACGCATTAGAGTAGCGTCTAAATGAAAGCTAATATGGCTGAGGAGAAGTATGAAAGTACGACTCGGCGAGTATCCGCCCGAGTACTCCGGGCTCCGTTATAATCCTGAGAAATAGTAAATTGCACCTGCGAAATAAAATTACGTACGATCTACCGGGTCTTAAAGGCATCAGTAGGGCGAAAAGTAGGTATGAAAAGCGCTCCAAGGCAAGGCTGAATGGATATCGTCGCTTCCCCCTCGGAACACGCCAACATCCATGAGCTCTCGGACAAATGGAGACCGATTGGTGAGTTCAAATCAAGCTGCATTGTTGATCTTTCTATTCGTGTTGTAACGTCGCCGGCACTCTCTGATGCTTCTACAAGGCTAGTAATTATCGTTGTTCTGATACCGAGTGAGTACAAGGAACTCCGTCTATCTGAATCAGTGGTTCACGAAAAACGAAACTGAAGGAAGGAAGTCTCAACTATAAACTCGGCTAGCCAATGCGTCCCATGCACACAAGTCACGCCTTCTTGTGGGCACTTTTATGGACTACAAAGCGTCTTTTACCACGATGACACACGATTACAGCACCAGGCACAGTTTTGGGTAGTAGCTTTGCAAGACAGCGCCCTCTCTAAAAGCATCGCCAACATCTCTTACTCGTTTACTGACTCCGTCTTGATTCCAAATTCTCACTCACAAGTCAGAGGGTATCGAGAAGCACCATCGAAATAGCGCAAATTCTAAGAATGCCCTTTGACATGCGGTCTTCTAAAACGTTTCTTTGCATCGTTTCGAAACCGTGGACTGGTCGCACAATGAATTTAGAACTGGCCAATCGCGGCAATCTCAATGTACTCTTATATTCCGAATTCTCCAACAGTAAACGAACTTGTAGATGTCAGACATATCTCCTGCACAATACAACAGACAATTATTCCTTTTTGAATATCTAATGTCAACAGAAAACTCGACTAATCGGATCAATGGGCCACTAACCAAGGAGACCAAACTGTGTGATCACAATGTGTCAAAAATAAGACTGACACATACATAAAAGAAAATTCCGCTTGGCACCTGTGCGTTATCAGATTTCATACAGGCCAAGATGGTGCAAAAACTACACAAACAACTTGATGATCACGTCTAAGTTAAAAATGTACAAGACTCAACAAGTGAAAGCTTTCTGAAAACATTGGCTCTGTGCAGAAGCTTCCAGGCTACCTTTGCTGAATGCGAAAAAAAGTTTTAAAAAGTTGTCCCAATAGCAGGGGCTCTTCTGAACAACTTCATCGCATCCTTTCTAAACCGACGACTAATCGCGCACAGAATATAGAACTGGCCTATTGTGGTTAAAACTACAATCAAGTCGGACAGCTCAATCACCGCGGGCAAGTAGGTTAAATAACACGGACCGCCAGCCGTGTTATAGAACACGAAGAATGCAACGTTAGCCATTTGTTGCAAACTATCGAAAGCCGTCTGAGTGATGGAAACGACAAGAAGATCCTTTGCGGCCGCTCGCCTCTTCATCTCTTGTTGTGTTGTCAGAATGATTTTCACATCTCGGATTCGCTTAAAATAAATGTAACAAATGGCCGAATTTAGAGCGTACGATGTAATCAACTGAAGCACGAGCAGAGCGTTCCCAATAAATGAAACAGAAACAAAGTACCATTGCATGCTGCGCCCGACGTCGTACGTGCCTTCGCGTTGCCCAGGCACAACATAATATCTTGCGGATGTCACAGCGCCCAGTGTCAATCCGACCAATGTGCTCCCGGTGGACACCAATACGTATTGTCGTTTGGACGGCGCCGTGTATGCTATCGGATTCTTAAGCGCCAGAAACCGGTCGTACAACATAGCTGTGGTGACCAACGGCTCAATGAAGATGGAGAAATACGATACCGAGCCGCCGAAACGGGCCGATATCCAAATACACGAGTAGCATTCGGACCACCACTCCGGAACGGGCCAAGCGACATCTCCCAATCCACCGGACACAACCAACAGGAACGTGTGGCAAACGATGAGCAATCCTCGACACGTGGCGACAAGCACTTGGTAAAGGTAAGGACTCTCGTTGTTGTGCTTTTTTAAACAAGTTAAAATGAGCGCGGTGTTGCCGAAAAGGCCGACGATCAAGTAAACGGGCGGCAGGACGATATAAATCACGATCCCGAGGCCGCTGGCCAACGATTGCCACCAATCATCGTAGCACTCAATGGGGTCTGAATTATTCATGATTTTCCGACGGTATACTTGATAGATCGTCTGAAAAATAAAGTTTCTTGGTTCCTGTCTAGTTTTTATACAGAAAACTTTATTAGATCTAAGACTGATTATCGGGAAAGTTATGTATATTGGATCTCCTAACAAAGTGTAAGCAACTAAATTCGTCGTAGAGCTGAAATTATTGCTTGAAAATAACTCAAGATATTTGATTTCAGCAATTTCGTTGTTGTTTTGAGTATTTAGGTATGCATCACGTCTTCCTATTCTGCTCCACCTAATACAATAGAGCCGCCTAAAATATTCGTCTAGCAAGTATTGATTGAGAAGGTGCCTAGTTTGAACATCCGTCTCATACCGAATTACCTTATTTGGGGATCATCGATATTATCGATCACTTACTGTTGTGCGAGAAACCGTTGATCAACGAGTTAAAATATTATTTTTGACCATATCCTGCAGTGCATTAGTATAGGCAGCCCTATCTCGTACAGGGATTATATTCGAGACGGGTCATAAAAATCCAATCGACATGTAGGAGGGCGTTATATTATAATGGATAAAATAAGGTTATATGTATGGGATCTGACTGTTTCCTCGTTCTTTTTAAAAGTTCCCTACCATAGACCCCATCCCTCACGAACCCTTCCGAAATTGAACTTATATACCCCAGCTTATATTCGAGAAAATATTGTATTCATTGTACTGCGGAATTTAAAGTGCTACAGTCTCATGCTTGCATCTGCGTATGCTGATGATAAAAACAATCACATCCTAGATATTCGAGCTTAGATAATGAAATGAACAATGTGAATGGTTCAAAGCATCAAAGATACTCATTAAGAACCATACTCCAGGCCCCAAAGTTAGCATCCTAAAAATGCTGAAAGCCATCGAAAACCCTGGTCAGTCAACCTGCTCATTGACCTATGAGTCTCGTAACGTTCTCCTACACCATCCGGTGCTCCTGAACTCTCTTATATCCTCAGTGGATATATGGACAATAAATGAGCACGGAATATGAGCACTGAGCAATTACAAATGAGTAAGTTTGTTCTCAGGATTTTCTGATTTTCTGAAAACAGGGAATTATCGTTATTTCAGTAAGTTCGATCAAACGACGAATGGTGACTAAATGAAAAGAGGGGGTAAATTAGAACACGCCCGGAAGCACATCAAATTCTAAGAGAAACCTCCGTCAGGATTCTGGAGACGAAACAATACCTGCGGCTGCTGCTGTTACTGACAGCTTCAACGGAATTCAAAATCATACAGTACTACTGAATAAAATGTTCTAGGCAGCAATTTGTAGCGGATGTCTACATATAAGTTTTTAATGACCTAGCTCGTTAAAATTTTATATTCTTTTGTTTGGGACACTTTATTGAACAGGCCCGCCTTGAATGAAATACTCTGTTTTTTCGAATCTGCTCTTATTGGGCTGCATGCGTCATACCGTATCACCTCGTAAACCTCCCGGGCTGAGACATTATAACTCCAGCTGCAGGGGAACATTTTCGAGGGGCATCTTAAAATTTCCATGCGCTTCAGGTGCATGGAAATCCTCAAAAATGGCCGTGAAATGAACAATTTTGCCAGATATTTGATCAAAATGATCCCTGAGCATTGACACCACCGATCACTTATTGGATAGATCGCTGCTTAACCACTGATCGACCAGTAACAATTAACTTTTAATCATCCCACTGTGTATAAGTACAGGCCGAGCAAGACCCCGGGGGCATTTTCGAGGAGGGTATTTAAATTTTCAAACGGCCTCGAGGAGGAGGACTTTTTCGAGGGGCTGAGGTGTTCGAGGTAACACACGGTTCTGCTCATTTTAGCTAATGGAAGGAGCAGGTAAAAATGGAAGCTACATCAATGCAGAGATTAGGCAGCATTCGTGTGATTGACGAGAGCCGTCTAAGAGCGTCGAACATTAATCGAATTGCGCATGGCACGGTTTTATAAATATGAGCAAACATCGACGCATAAAACCTAACGGATAGCCTCAAATTGAATCTTAGATGTTGTCGAAAGGCTTGTTGAGCGGATTTGTTTTTGATATGACAAATGGAATATACGGAAATTAGAGTATGATAATTCGAATATGTTTTCAAATTTTCGATGTAGATTGATGCTTTGTGCTTATTTTTAAGTAAAGGGTTAGACAATGGAAAACAGTCGAAAATATAGCATCTAGCCTCTGTACTGTTGTGAATTCCGTCCTTCTGACTCGGAGAGCACACGGTTAGAAAGAGGGTCGTTCCGCACCAAGGGTGATATTACCGCTGCACATTCGCAAATGTGTGCTTGACATTGGACACTATATGACGACAATGATATATTTCTTGGTCGTGTGCGTAGTTGAGGATATTGGAATACAGCTGGGGAAAATGCACTTGCAACTGTGCTTTATGCCAGGGCGCGCAGTGCTTTGAAATCTGGAAGTTATCCACGAAGCTCGAGGGAGGAGGTGCTCAGTCTCCGTGTGTTGGGGGCAAGTCGAGACGGACGCTATCTCAAGCAGCATACAGAGACAGAGCCAGGAATGCTCAAGTGCGAATCCCGCCAAACAATAAGTCTTGATTTACCATCCGACTAGCTGATAATGAGACCCGATAAATCTTTATCCTAGCTCTGATGAACTATATTTCAAACCGTATGCTAATGACGATAAAGTTCGTTCAAATGGAATCACTTAGTGACTGAAGGGTAAAGGGGGTAATCAAAACGCTCGGACGCACATTGTGTTCTGATAAAAACCTTCGGTCAGGATTCTTGTGACGAAACAATACTTCGACTGCTCTGTTTGTGGGAAAACTGCACTATATTTTTCAACGGAATCCAAAATCGAGTCCAAGTGTATGTTATTAGAGCCTGAATAAAACGTTCTCGATTGTGGTATGTAGCGGATGTCGTTTTATAAATTTTAACGAACTAGCTCGTTAAAATTTTATATTCATCTCTGAAAACAATTTATCTGAAAATGTCCATCTTGATTTAAAAATTCTACTTTTTTAACTGTTCTTTTATCACTACTACATGCGTCATATTTCGAGTTATGTTCATTGTAGCTAATTCAGAGAGCAGGTAAAATTGAAAGCTAAATCAATGCCCATGTGACATTGATGCTAGGCGAAACTGGCGTGTCTCAAACAGCATACTGACGCACATGCAGGAATTCTCAAGTGCGAATCCCCAAACAATCAGTCTTGATTTACCATCCGATTAGCTGACAATGAGACCCCCTATCCATGCTCTGATGAACTGTATTTCAAACCATTGGCTAATGACGACTGAAATGCCACGTGGGTCTTATTCTTCCTTTTGGGCCCAATCATTGCCTCCTACCTCGATGTAAGAGACAAAATGCCCAGAGAAATCGAATTCTGAGAAAAGCCCCCGATCAAGATTCTAGAGACGAAACAATACTGCGGCTGATTCTTTAATGGAAAAATGGCAATGAGAATAGCGCAAAAGCATGTCGTGTCCGTTGCTCTGAATCCTGGGCGTCTTCAAGCTCGAGGTTTGGCGAAAGGGTTCTCACTCGTCGCCCTTCTTCGGTGTATAAAAGTTGGTTGTATCGACGGGTCAAAGTAAAGCTAATGTTACCGAAAAGAACAACGTCCAGGTAAATGGGCGGTGTGAAGCAATAACCCTGAACCGGAACTAATTTCCTACCCTGGTAATGTGTTGGGGACCATAAAGGCCTTGTTCCCTTCGATCGTTTGTCCATCCGTCTCTCAATTTGTGCAAGTTGACTGGCCTCGCGAAGGTAGCAGTTGGCGTGGGTTGAGGCCGGTCGAACAAGCGAATGGCCGTGAGCATCTGCTCTTTGACACCAAGCCATCGTTGAGAAAGAAGCTCGGGAGCGGGTGTGCGAACATAGGCTATTGGCAGCTTCTTGTTGAAGAGCAAGTTGAGTGTGAAATTCAAAATTCAAAAAGCAGAAAAAATTGTCATCAACGATCGTGAGGAGGACGGTGAGGTAATCAGATGGCTGGCTAATAACGTAAGTTCGGGGGTGGCTGATTCACATATCGCATAGCTATGGGGAACGGGCATGTCGACAGAGCATGACAGTAAATATGAATATGCGTGAGGGTTTTAGAAATCGGTTGTCACGAAAGAGGCCAAATTTTGGAGCCGCCGCCCAGAAATTTTTCTTGTCGCGGAAGTTCAAAAGAGAGCGAGGAAGCCACCAACGCGCGTGAATTCAACACGGCTGCATGGTTCTGTATTGAAAAGCGGTTGACCGCATGGGATGGATGGTACCAGTGGAGGGATAGAGGCGTTCCACGGCTTTGGACAATGAGTGATGATGGCAATGAGTCAACGCTCTTTGACCACCACTCATCGGGAGCAGGTGTGATCATCGGTTAATCGATATATTTAGATGAGCACATGCAATCAACTGCCTGTTTTCAACAGATCCATCCTGGAGAAGCTGGGATCAATTTCCGAGGACCCCCTGAAAGCTGACCCCAAGCGCAGAAAATTGATCCTAATGAGTCCATGGGTTTGCAGCTGGAGGAGCATTCTTGGGCAACGACCTCTGATTCAGCTGTGGTGACAACGGAAAAAATTCCTCATACCTTCCATCAATCGAACTGCGCATGGCACGCTTTCAGAGACATGAACAAACATCGTCGCGTCTAGTAATGAAATCAAACGGAGAGATTCGAATGGAATCTTAGAATCTTAGATCCCGTCGAATGTAAGGAAATTAGAATATGTTAATTCGAATATGTTTTCCAGCTTTCCGATGTTGATTTGAAGCTTTGTCATCTCGTTTTCATTGTTTCTCGAAACATAGTCTGTTGCACAAATTAAGGAACCGCAGGAAACATGCCGAAGGATCGGATCAAGTGTTATGGATTCTTCCAACCGTCTGACTCTGAAAGCACACCAACAGGACGCCGACCTGCACCCGTGTCCCGACACCCTAATGAACTGATTTACGGTTGACAAGGCTAGGAGAACGCAAGCGCCGGGGAGGGCATTGAAGAATGACATTCTGAGCCTCTGTTGTCAAGTGCGAATGTCGACGAAAGAGCAGCGTGTTGATGCAGAGAAACTAACGGCGTTTACTTCACATTCAGGAGAAACGGTAGAACAAATGTACGACTCCTCCTGGAGGATCGAATCGAATTTTCTTGTCCCTCCTGGGTTATACCGCAGTAATAGTGTCCCTCTGATCCCTCTGATGCAATTCAGGTACATCCCGAGGTCGGCGTTTGATGTTGTGTTTTCTTTCAAGCCTCATCCTTTAGACTCCAGGATGTTTTCCTGTCGGCAGGGGCTGTAGGATGTTCTCCTACCCGAGTATTACATCGATGACGCAAATACAATGGGACTTTCGGTTGTTAGGCTAACAAGGGCCGTCTGCGAGGAACGTCATCTCGAATTTTATGTAGAATTCGGAGTCAAAATAGAACAAGTGGTACAGAACGCATTTTGCTATGTGAGGTTTACTATCACAAATTCACGCATTTTCGGACAAAAATGAAGCATCTTTCTGCGCACTTGATCTCTTGATCACGACTGCCGATCAGTCAAAGTCACTTGATCCAGTAGCAAGTAAGTAACATGAGAGCACAATCACAAAGAAATTGAACACTACCCTACTGCACCACCCTTGTGCCTTGTAACGTTGCTTCAGCAACAGCAATGTTGAATATCCAAATTTTCTATTTTGAATTGGTAAACCTAACTGACACAGTAGTGGTCTGTTTCCGAAAAAGCCTCCTCGCGTCGTTTCTAAACCTACGACTAAAAGCACATAGAACATAGAATTGTCCAACGGTGGTGAGAACTACAATCAAATCTGTCACCTCGGACACAACTGGCTGATAGACGAAGGTACAGGGCCCGCTAGCCGTGTTATAGTACACGAAGAATAAGACGTTGATCAGTTGTTGAAAACTATCGCAGATGGTTTGCGTGATGCTGACGACGAGTAGTTCCTTGGCGGCCGTCCTTTTCTTCATCACTTGTTGCGTTGTCAGAATGACTTTGACTTCTCGGATTCTCTTGAAATACTGGTAGCAAATGGCCGCATTGAACGCGTACGATAGTACCAACTGGCCCACGATCAGAGCAGTCCGTATATAGGCCAGAACGATGACAAACCACCGATCCATAAGGCGCGCAATTTCGTACGTGCCTTCTCGCGAGCCGGGCGCAACGTAGAATCTCGCGAAGCTGATTGCGCCGAATGCCAGCCCGACCAATGTGCTACCAACGGACACGGCTACGTATTGTCGCTTGGATGGTGGTCTGTATGCCATCGGTTTCTTGAGTGCGATAAATCGATCGTAAAGCATGGCGATGGTGACTACTGGCTCGATGGTCATCGCGAAATTGCCCAGCGCGGCGCCGAAATGGGCCGAGACCCATGTGCACGCATAACATTCGGACCACCACTCCGGAACGGGCCAAGCGACATCGCCCAGT
>JAQGCW010000714.1:0-10133 GCA_034700065.1 Mesodorylaimus bastiani | reverse complement strand
GCTGGCTATGTAGGGTTTTCTTATTGTTAGTTCGATCATGCGTTTGTGCTTCTTTATGTGTCATTCCCGAAAAGTACGAGATGATGAGGCGGTGTGAGGGTCGTTGAACAGAGGAAAGCTTTCGCTTTGGTCCAATCCAGGAGTTTAGGCCACAGAGCGCTTTTGCTGATCCAGCAGGTAAGTTTCCAAAACCTGTTTCATTTGCTGGGTAGATTTTTCTCAGTGTAGGCTAGTTTAGTCCTGTTAGCTTGCAAACAATTTCTGAATATGGTTCAGCTGGAAAGAGGACAAATGGCTGGGTACCGTTCTGAAGAGGATTTATCACCTGCATGCCTTTATGGTAATCGTCTACTGCCCATCGTAATTGGGGGTAGAATGTAAATCCCTCAGTAGCTCACATATCTTAACCCTTCTTATCGTTAGGGTGCGCGCGCATTGAATAACACCAGTATCAGGATGGCCAGGGATAGCGACATATCGTCCTAGATGGATGCAGCTACAGAATCGGAAAGTAATTTTTCTTATATTGTTACAAAGAACACCCATGATTGGGTGTTCTTTGTAACAATATAAACCCACGCCTGATTTTTGCTTCTCACATATTAGACTTCCAATACGTCATCAAAAAAAATTAAGAAAGTCCCTGCTACATACAGTACACCATGACACTTATTCTACGCCCCTGATTAGTGACGAAGCCATCCGCGCAATATACCAGGCCCAGGAATGCAATGCAAAGCGATCACAATATTTTACCATCTGCTAACATTCCGACGCACACGAAGCACCGCATAATTTCATCGCTTTTTGTGCTATATATAAAAGCCACGGTCGCACGCACAGCGCAGGCGCATCAAGTTAGTTAAGAAAACGTTTCTGTTCCATACTTGGCCGTTGTCCAGCCTCACGAAACTTTGATCTTTTCACCGTTTCACTCTTCTTCTTCACCTGCATAAACCAGTCCTGCATTTCGGAAAGTTGTACAGCCTGTACTATTTTTCGTGTGTGTGTGTGTGTGTGTGTTTCATGCGTTCTTCAACGTACACAAACGTTTGTGCAGTGAAAATGAAATTCCACCGCACCAAAACCCTCGATTACTGGGCTCCGTGGCTATTGCAAGGGATCACCATTTTGCTTTTCGTCATCAAAGGGATACGTTTATTCGGCTACGAGCATGAAAATGATTTCAAAAGCAAATTGGGTGAGGACGATGATCCGATGGCGTATTATTATCGCAGCGATCCTCGTATTTACCAATCGGCTAGGCGGGCCCTCTGCGAGGAACCTATTGGCGATTCTCAGTATATTTATGGCTCCCACGATGTCTGCTTCGACGGCGAATCTTCCAGGAAAGTGATCACATTCATACAATTGCTCGATTGGAGCGACGTGGAATTATGCGCGATAATCACGGCATCCAAGCACAATCCGACCTACGGCATTTGCGTACTTCAACTGGACGGCATTCGATTGAACACTCGACAACTCTCGAAACTCAAATCCGTTCATAACTTGCAAATTATGAAATTGGACGCCAAACGATTGTTCAAAGACACTTCGATCGAAGCGAGATTGGGCGAAGCGTGCTTCGGCGGTTCTCTCAGTGCGCAAGTACCAATTCCGAGGTTGCTCGAAACACTGGGACTCCTCTACTTGTATAAATACGGCGGAATTTTCATGGACACTTATGTCCTAACTTTGAAATCGTTCGACAACTTCTCCAATACCGTGGGAATCGAATCTGGAGCGAGCGGGAACATTGGATCGTCGGTGATGATCTTCGATCGTGGGAATCAGTTTGTCGGAGACATTCTGGAAGCCATGCCGCGGCATCTTCACGTGCCATCTGTGCTCACATCAGTGTTTAACGGACATAAGGAAAAGTATTCTGTCGACAAGCGAGGATCGGTTCTCATTGTACCGCCCAAGATATTTTATCCATTTCCCTTGAATAGTGCCTGCGAGAAGTTGTATCGAGCAGCCAGTCGAGCGGCGGTTGCATACCAGTTTAGACATTCGGTAATTTTGCATTCGATGTTCAATCGATTGGGAATGGATATGAGCAAGATCCAGAGGAAATCGTTCATTGGCAAGATGTTACGTGAGGAGTGTTCGATTATTGTATGATGTTGTTGCTTAGTGCTGCTTATTGTGATTGTGATGATGATGAGTGCACACTGTATAATCCTGTAAGAGCTGGCTCTAATGTCAGTGACATTAAAAAGGCTCTCGAAATCTTCTTATGGTAGCATTGGAATTCTGCTTTAGGATCCAAAATTACGACCTCGATACCGCTCATGACGCGTGCAGTACTCATACTACCGTATTTCCCAGAATAAAAGCCCCGGGCTTCTATTATTTCAGATGGGTCCCAGAGGGAGGGCATATATAATTTCGAGCTCATTTTTGGTCGTGTTTTACAAAATTTTACATGACTGTTTTGCATTTCGCTGCGTAATTGACCATGGAAGCCATCAAAATTTTCGAAATTTCCCAATAATCGGATGCATTTTTTTCAAAATTCGCCCAAACTTACAAAAAATGTGTGAAAACTTGCTTAAGATCCCCTATAACCCAGTTCGAATATTGGCCCCGGGGCTTATATTCGAGGGGGCTTGTATTTTTCCAATGTGGGCCGAGAGGGTGTGTCTATTCGAGGGAGGGCCTCTATTTGAGGGGGCTGATAAACGAGGAAATATGGTAACCTGTGGGAAATGTAGATGACATGATGACAGTCATCTCCGTTCCGAAGAAGTGTCCCAAAGAAGAGGATGAGGAACTACAACGTAACCGTAAAGTTTATAAGAGAGATCTGGCAATTTGCTGCTAAGGCTCTTGCAGCTCTTTATCATGCATGTAGAAATGTGAACACGACGGGTAAAGTGATCCTCAAGGTCTCTTTTAGATACTCCGTAGCTGTCTGACTCAGGGATCGCGCGGATGTTTGAATGAGACGCTCCCTTGGACGTCTCAGCTACGCAGAAGAATTCTGAATTTTCGCGCACGTACCACTTACCACCTCCAGCCATTTCTGGCTTGCCCGTTTCAGAAGAATGCCGTCTATTCTGCACGGAGGAACAGACTAGATGCCCATTAAGACTGGAGTCTGGCTGATTGTGTGTTGAACGAGAAAGCGGATGCGCTAGAGGCGAAACAATTTCCAACTTCTTCACTGTTGTCGCGTCTAAAACGTAGAAACTGGTCCTCGTATATGCTCATTCGTATTCTGGCTTCCTGCTGTGCACAACGGGCCAACGCCTTACGGAGAGAAACGAAAAATCAAAATAACCTAATTGACTAGTCAGGGGGCACGTTATTCATACCGTGGTTTCACATCATGTTGCTGATTGTTTTCCTTTCGTCTATGATCGCGATCACAACCGCCATCATGAATTTTTCTTGCCCTTCGCCACAAGTATTGGCTTTCGTCAAACAAGAAGATCTAGAAATTGACTTGAGTCCCGTCATTGTCACCTTGTGCGGAGAGAAGAGGGTAAGTTTGTCTGCTGAGGGTTCCTCGCTGCTGTGTGTGCTGTGAATAAACTGTCAAGCTTTTTACATTCGGGGCGCAGTTAGCCATGTATCTTACATTGACTAAAGAGCACATTCGAATGTTCCACTCCAGCATCGCCTGCAGCTCACCCATGAGAAGGCTCCTGTGAGGAGACCGCATATCTTCCAATATTACTGTTTGACCAGCCAATGGGCTCCTGTTTTAGACCTGCGTATATTCCAAAGGTCCTGCCTGCGTGAGCAAAGGCCAATACGTTTCCGGCGTTTACGAAGCGACTGATGGAATGTAAGTTTTAAAATTTGTTGAACGTTGAACTGAACTATCTCATTGTCAGACCTATCCAGACCTGTCTCTCGAGTTCCAACCTCCCCTACTTCTATGTGCGAAACATCGACTAATAAAACCAGTTTCGAAATCGATGCTCGAGTTCGCCGAACTCCGATTCGATTAAAAGATTAGTTGGATCGACATTGATCAAAGAGCACCTTTTAGTATCTCCGTCGGATGCTGTCAATACTCGCCGCCCGTCCAAGAGCACCAAGGGGACGATTGCCACGAGTTGATATTGGAGCAGACGGACAGGGGACGCATGACGGTGTCCCAGCCTGATGCATCATCGAAAGAAAACAAACCTTCACCTCGCGAAAATCCGAGCCAAGGAACAAACTCAGGATCGCCGTCCACCTCCCGGACGCAGGCCAACTCTGGGTCGCAATGGAATGACGCCATTATGGAACTGACATCGAGCACCACCAGCAACCCGACCATGCTTGTCAAGTCCATCAAAAAGATTAAGTAAGTGCAGTCAACGTGAGCGTATGGTTTCATGTATGCCATCGGCATCCCTTCAGGGCGAACGGTGCAGGAGGATACACAGTGTCAGTATGCACCCCACAATGCGGTCGATCGACCTCTACTACACGCCGCCAGTCGACCAGCACCTTGCGGCCTACCACACCGAGGCACGAGTCCCACGAGCAGAAGCAAGGTACGCTGTTTCGGCTATCCTGCGACTTCGAGCATCTTTTCTAGCCCGCAAGCCGCCAGTTTCAGAGCAGCATGCTGCACACCCGAAGAAAGGTTTGCACGGCGGCGTCCACTGTTTCAGTGGCGATATGACAGTCACAACACCAATGGGGCCAAAGCGCATGGACGAGGTCCGTGTTGGAGATCAGGTATGCCCATGACTCCACTATTCGCATTATGTGCAGCACTGATGCTCCCACGGCTCCAGGTGCTCGTCATGTCTGCCGACTCAAAACCCGTTTACGAACCTATCGAGTGGCTGTACCATCGCGATCACAGCGCCGAAGCCGATTTCGTCGCTATCACGACGCGATCAGGGCAGACATTGCGCCTTTCGGCCAATCACTTGATACCGATTGTGCCTTGTTCGAGACACCTGCGATCGTCTGATATGACCCGATATGCCAATACTGAATCGTATTTCGCTCGACGTCTAAAAGTCGGCAGCTGTATCGCCACGTTGAGCCATGGGAACTTCCGAGCTGATCCGGTGGTAAAGGTCGTCCGAGAACGCAAACGAGGCGTCTATTCGCCCATTACGAATCTCGGCACCATAATTGTCAACGATGCGTTTGTATCGTGCTACAGCAGCGTAGAGAATCACCAGGTTCAGAAGATCATACACTCCATTCTGCTCAATGTCAGGCGCAAGTTTTCTGGCTTGTGGAAGTCGATATATGGGTCCGAAATTTCGGATGAAGGCTCCGATCTGCCAAAATCATTGAAGGTTTTGTTGAACTTGGCCCAGATGATCATCCCGTCTTACGTTTAAGGGCACTAGCAGTAGGATTTTTTTTCAGTGGGCCCACTCTCATAATATGTGTTTCGTTCGTCATATGTTACATTGCTTCTATTATCACACTCTTCCATTGGGGAATAAATGATGTTGCGCAACAGATGTGCAACAGATTGGAACTCATCTAGCTCAATTGCAAGACTTCAGTGAGATAGCTTCCACACAGGGTGGACTTACTGTAAGAACTCACACGGGATTTCAGTCAAAGGGTTTGGCGCCAGAGTCTATCTTTTGACAGAAAAATCTATGCACAATTCGAGAAGAAAAATTTATGAATCTACGCACAGTTTCAGTTCGAGTGAACAAAGTTTTAGTCGCACGGAAATTTATTTTCAGGTGACAGTTGACAGTCCCGATTTTGATGGTTGGTTGCATTTAAAAAAAGAAGATTCAGAATATCGCTCGTATGCACATACCATTTATCATTTCCAGTTCTCGTTTACCTTTACTGAAAATGTCATCGATTTACTGAAAATGTCGACGCTATAACGACAAGGCGGAGATGCCTGAGCTGTCAGATTTCCTTCATTTTCATCTTCATCAAATAGACAAAGAAACGAGCCCGAAAATTGAAAAAGATCTGGCTTCTTGCCGGAAATAATGGGCCAACGTTTAAACAGTCCAGAACGAAGAACGAAGCAACGTGTTGGTTAGACCGGCGAGGCAACCTGAGGGCGGACGTTTCCGTATCTCCTGACTTGTCCCGGCTGGGTGGGTGTGTTGAGCAGTGACAGCAGTCATCGTTCACGTGACGATGCCGATGAAGATGGCAATCTCTCGCATCCGCCATGCTACCTTGTTATTAGAGCGCAGACGACTTATCGAGTGATAGGGGCCAAAAATGGACAACTGAGAATTGGCTATGTTAGGGGCACGAGCAAAAATTCAGAATCATTTTCCTATTGGTAGTTTTCGCCTGCGCTATTTAACGACAAGGCGAAGAAAAGCTGTTTTAAAAAGGACTGGCGGTAAAAAGGAGGAAAGTGCCAACTAATCGTAAATTCGCTCACTAATTCCCATGTGATTAACATTTGATCCTAAAATTAAGCGGTAAGCTTGAAAATTTGTGACTCATGTCATCTCCCCATAACTGAAGATCGTAAAGATCCAATTAGTTTAACGTCAATGAATATGCTTCTATTTTGCCAAAAAAATGGTGGCGGAACCCATCTGATAAACAAATTTTGATGAGCCATTTGGGGCATTTGGGGCTACTGCATTGATCGTTTCCTGGAGCAAACTTTTGCTTGGGCCGCAAAGCCATATACATCCTGCCATCGTGTCGAAACATCAGAGAAACACATTCCGTTCGTTATGGCTCTCTTGAGCTGTGGCCTGCAAATGTCTGGAAACAGTGAAACTTTGTCAAAATCGTTTTTAAGCATCTGACACTAACCGACGCCATATACAGTAAATATCACTGTCATTGTGATGTTTCTAATCGAGCAATCGTCAGCACACCTTACAATTATTCTGTAGCAAAAGTAATAAACCAGTGTTTGTGCATGCAACTGCATTCACCACGGCCTACACGTGTTATAACGGACTGAACATCTCCAAGTAGCTGTAGACGCTTTCAAGGGAGGAAACGAACATTTTGCACCCTTCGGAAAACCACCTGATACCAATCCGATCGCGTCCACCTTCGAAAATGTACCGATTTGTCTCGTCGGAAAGGAATAAGTTAGCGAGGCGCGACAACCAACGCATCCACGCAAAACCACCATGCATCGTTGAGTGCTTGATTAAGCCGAATAGATGATGACCCGAAAAGCACGAGGCCCATACATTGTCCACCATCAACGTGCTCGAGTAGGTCAACGGGGTATAGGCGCCTTCTCTGATCACCGTGCGCACTTCGGTCACTCTTCCCGTACCATTGGCGAGGAAAATGAAATCGCCAACTTTCAGGTCCTTGGCTAGAACATCGACATACTCGTCGTCACGACCAGCCCGGCGGAAGATTAGATGTTGATCCGATAAGCGAACAGAGTACTCGTTTCCGACTCGAACCTCGACGAATTCGTGATGTCCAGGGAGAATGTGGAGGAAGGCGTAGACACGGGTCCACGAGCCATCCATGTCCAGCACCTTGTCGCCCACTCGCAAGTCGCTCATCATTTTGAGACCGTGCGGCGTCCAAATGCTGGCGTCACCCGGGAAACATTTCGTTGTAGTTGTTGTTGTTATCAGGAGCAAAGCGAGGCCCGAGAGACCGGCGAGCCCCGCCAAACCGGCCAAACCCCATAACGCGGGGTCAGCTCCGATTTTCGAATTGACCTTGCTGAGCGGACACAGGCTCGGCATTGGTCCTTCGCTGACGCATGTTTCCCAGGAGACTTTCATTCGGCTAAAATGATAAGTTCTTTTTAGTAAGAACATGAAAGATAGCGAAAGGTTTCCTCTTGCTCATTGCGTCCATTCGATTCGGCAAGACGAATCGATGTGTGTTGATCCTCGCTAGTCCGATGTCCGCCACGCTCCACGACTTGCCCAGTACACGTCCTTTTCGGCGAATCGGATTTCGTCGTGTTGCAGCAGAGAAACAAAACACTGAAATTTGTAGCGCCTTCGTGACTCGGGAGACTGAGAGAACGGATTCAAAACGCTGGGATATCCTAACGACGCAGCTCTTCACAGTTTTTTTTTCGCACGGGCAAATGCAGTAGGCGGGTCTGCATGATATTTTACCCCCGGTAAGCCCTTGCTCTGCTAGTGCCCCAACGCAAATAAACATAACTTACGCTGGTTGACGATCTGCATTCGGGTCGTACAAGGCGTTGATTCCTCGCACGTACGCGTCCTCTCCATATCGATTTGTGCGGCAGCGATGCGTGTACTCGCAGAACTAACGGTGAGAAGAGTAGATGCTGACGATTTTAGACGGACGGGCCACGGGGCAGTGAAAATGCGCGCTTTTACCTCATTGCATCCGCTGGTGAAATTGGAGCACTGAATGTCATACGTTCTGTATTTTCCATCGCTCGTCGTCCAATGAATATTCGACACGGCTTGTCCCACGCGGCAAGACATTTTCTGATTTTCTTTGACCAAGCCAGAAGCGAATGGGCACACCGAGAGGGCGATGGAAAGACCGATCATTAAAATAATTGGTCGAGCCATATTAGCTCGTGATCGAGTTCTGCTTGAACAGAGATTCGTCGAAGTACGGCTGGATTTGGTGCGCAAGATCCAGACCTACAGTTAACTTTATAGTTCGGTGCATAGGAAAGTCGACTGTGTGCCGAAGAGAGAACAATTCTATCACGGCCTGGTTATTATAAATTTACGTCGGAGGCAGCATTCCTCTTTTCATCCGCTCGTGAATATTGTCCAGACAGACACTTATTTCGTTTAGTCGTCTTCTTTTTAATTGACAGTGCGAACCTCCCGCCTGGGGGTGAATACTTCTTCCACTCAAAGATCCGGTTGCCGATTTTCCGAACGATGTTGAACCAGTTCGAATAACTGCGCAGTGTTTTCGCCGATTTTTGATACTCAGCTCATGAATGCTGCAAATTTCATCGCGTATTTGAAACCTTTATCCTTGCGACACCAAGTCATGGCGATTTGTTTTCTATTGCTAATGCTTCTAGCGCTGTCGGTATTCCTATGCTGGTACGAGATGAAGCGAAGGAAGTTATGTGCGTTGTTGCCACCAGGGCCACCTTCGTTTCTGTTCTTTGGTAATATGCATCGTAAGTGGTGGCTTTAAAAAGTCAATCCTTGAGAAGTTAGGGAATAGTTATGACAAAGGGGCAACTTACACACTCTAGTCGGGGCCAAGTGAATAACCTATTTTCCATGCAAAACATAAAAAAAATAAATTATTCTTTAGTTTTGCTCAAAGACAAACGTCCGGAGCACGACATACTCGAAGAGCTTAGTGAGAAGTACGGCGATGTCATGACCTTTTGGGCGTTCACAAAACCGATTATTGTATGCTCGTCGGCAGACGCCATGCGCGAGGCTTTCGTCGAAAATAATATCAGCGATCGCCCTCCTTTGCCATTAGGTGAGTAAGGGCTCAGAAGAATGGTTGAGCTTCCTCATTGTCAACTCACAATAGGTACTTCTTGCTTTCTCATGTGGCTTTAAAAAAAGTTTATCGCCAGTGTAGTGATGTCAAGTTGATATATTTAATTTCTACTTCAGCACATCTGGCTCTACCCGACGTTTACCTTCACATGCCTACGAGCAATTACGGCGAGAGATTTCGAAAAATGCAAAAGTCAATGATCCAGTCCATAAGGTAAATTTAAAAATCCTGGCTTTTGCTTTTGTTTATTGTTTGCGTCTTACCTCGATAGTATCTGCCTCGAAATAGAACCTCCCAGAGGTCAATCGAAATTTTGTAACCCCCAGGGATATAAACGAGGGAAGACGGTATCTTTTTTGTTGAATGTTGGGTTTGAGAAGTGCGTTTCTTTTAGGGCGGCCGTCACGGACCCGACGACCCAGAGAGCGCTAGTCAGCATTGCCCAGGAAGCTATACGCAATATGCTCGACATGGGCGCATTTGGATCGCCGGTCAATTTTCACGATGCATCTTGCAGCATAATTTACCAGGCAATGGCTCATGTCGCGTTTGGTAAAAGGTAGCGCTCCTTAATGAATCAATAACGATCAGTTAAGCCAAACCGAAATTTTAGTATCTGGTATCTCTGTACTCTGCCGCTGGCTCTTAAAATTGCGAATAACAGTGACTTTATAAGCAAAGCCAACGTAATATGTATTTTTTAGAACTGAAATGGACGAACCACTTTTCTTGAAATTTCATTCATCACACCGCTCGTT
>JAQGCW010000713.1:0-10135 GCA_034700065.1 Mesodorylaimus bastiani | reverse complement strand
GTTTACTTACTTCCGAGTCGTTTCAAAACGTCCATCCCGTTCGGATGGCCCCATTGAAAGTCGTTTTCCGTCGGCATACTCGTCGTCGATGCCTCGGCATAACAATAATCCGCCTTGCTCGTCGTCGCCGTCGTTTTGATCGATTTTCCACGCTTCGATTGATCGATAATTTTTTCGTCGTAAAAATCCCGAAAACTTTACGAATTTTGAAAAATCTTCGAAATTTAGTGAAATCCGTCGAAATTTATAGTAAGTTGAATAAATTGATGCGCAAAAAATTTAAAGAAACTTTGAAAGATCAAAGAGAAAAGTGAAAATCCGAAAAAAAAAATTTGATCAGCAGTACGTGGAAGGAAAATGAGATGAGATTTTTCCAATTGCGCCTGAACATCACAAAAATTAGCGGGAAAATTCAAAATTGAAGTTGGACATAACATACGCATTTATAGTCCCGATCGATCTGATCGATAAATCGATCGAATTCGCTCGATCTGATTCCTCTACACAAACAAAAATCATTACACTTCTTTCATAAATCCGAAAACAAAAACCAACCTTATGTCACATACGCTTCGAAAACATTTCAGACACAAAAATTTTAAACAAAGTAGAACCAAAAAGACAAAAAAAATCGCCTTCCCTTCCTCACAACCTGGAAAACGCGACAATTTATTTTTAAATTTTCACTCACGAAAGAAAAAAACCGTAAACAAAGGAAAAAAGGAAGAAGAAAAATTAGAGCGCATTTTGGATCGCGCAAAAACAAAAAAGCAATTTTTTGAAATTCCATAAGGTGGCGTTGAAATTTTGAGGTGTTTCGAAAATAATTTGAAATTTCAGTTTGAAACTTATATTGTCACACATTTTAACTTTAAGTTTTGCTCGATACTACAGATTTTGAACTTTCGCCCGAAAGAAGCCCGACGATCGTGAATTCGATGTTGTCAATCTCAGAGACTCAATGGTGATTCGTAGAGATTGTGCTTCCGGCGTTCGCGCATGGACATTTCGTGCGGTTGTTGACCACCGGAGCTCGACGGATCGTCGCCGTCCGAATCCTTCCTCTTCGGTCCGAATTGCTCGTTGCCGGTGCCCGAACTCGAACTCGTCGGAAAATATTCGCGTCGCATATCTCGATCTTCGTTGGCTTGCGTCGAAGGTGGTGAATTTCGATTTCGACGTGATGATGAGGCTGACGATTGATAAGAATTTCGACGTCCGCCCGACGATCGTGGATCACCGCCGCTCGAGGGCGGCGAATCGGCCACCAACGGACCGCTGTAGAATGGGGGCGGTGAATTCTTCCGCGCGGACCCGTTATCGATCAATTGTTGCGGTGGAACGAATTGTTGTATGGAGTCCATATAATCGGGGCCTCCACCGGGTCCCATGCCCATATTGGATAGCTGCGGCATCCATCCACCGCCTCCTCCTCCTCCACCCATACCGCCCATCATCGGATTGGACTGGCCGCCGAATCCGCCGCCGCTTGGACCATTCCCGAAGAAAGGTCCTCCTCCGCCGCCCATGGTGTCCATTGGGAAACCCGGATTGCCGTCGAATCGTGGACCAGACGAAGCGTCCATTTGCTGTTGTTGGAACCCGTAATCTGATGACGAAGGCGTCGTCGAAGCCGACGTGTTCTGCTGTTGCTGACGTGATAATCTCGGATCTCGTGCGGCTCTCGACCGTGGATCACGGTTTTGCGGAGCTGCGGCGCTGGCTGCATTCGTCGTTGCTCCAGCGGCCATCAACATTTGCGGCGATGTCATCATATTGTTCTCCATCGAGCTCGGATTCATCATGAACATATTCGAGGCGGCGTTGAATTGAGTCGTGAGTAAGTTCTTGATTCGCGGATCATCGCGGAGCTTGCTATCGGAGATGGAAGCTTTTTGTAGGATCATAGCACTGATCGCCGCCCGATTCGGAATATCGACGGGAATGAGACGATACACCACGTGGGCTATCGTTCGAGGATTGTTGTTCGTTTTGGCGTCGAGCACGTCGCCCGATGGTTCCGGACTGGCTGGAGATTCTGAAAAGAAATCGAGAATGAAGAAGTCGAACAGTTCAATAGTGAAGGATCCACCCTAGATACCAAGCTACAGTAATCCGAGCCCGGATTACTGTAGCTTTAATCCAGGGTACATCTGAGCTATAGTTTGGCACAAGCATCTTACCTTCAACTTCTTCCTCTCGCATATCCGCCTTGATTTGTCTGAGCATGGCCGACATGTGAGCACTGACGTTATCCGTCCCTGGAGACATTACGGGATCCATTGGCATGGATTGTGGTGGTTGTAGCTGTTGTTGTTGTTGTTGTTGTTGCGTGGAGAACGGAGCATTGAACGAAGACTGTTGTTCCATCATGTGTTGTTGCTGAGATGGCGAAGGTCCGAATCCACCTCCGGGACCTCCGCCGTACGGTGGTGATATTCCGCGGTTGGGCATACTAAAATTGAAACATCAATTTGAAACTTTACAAAAAACAAAACCAAAAACAAAAACCAAAAAACAAGGAAGAAAGACAGGACTTACGGTCCATTATTGAAAAACTGAGGCGGCGGTCCTTGATTGTTTGGTCCGCCGAATTGGTCCATGAATTGCGGCGGCGGTGGACCATTGCCGCCGTGGAAGAACTGAGGCGGCGGCGATGGAGATCCGTAACCCGGGCCGCCGCGCATGGACGGATGATTACCCATCGGTCCTTGCATCATCATCATCGGCGACATCCGTCCGGAATCGTGACGCGGCGGCGAAGACATTCGCATCGGCGGCGGCGGTGCACCCAAAAGTACTTTCCGCGTCGATTTGGCATTAGGCACGCTGACTTTGGCTGCGATCTCTTCGTCTTTCAACATCTGAAAATAATTAATTCAATTGCAAATTTTAAATTTGAACAGTACGTCAAAAAATATTCAAATTCTTCTTACCTGCTCGTAAAGCGGTCGCGTGATATCGTTCAGGGGCTCGTGCGAGAATCGGCATTCCTCGCCCTTACTGCAGTCGCCCTTGTGGAAGTCCTTACACGGCCAATCACCGTGCATGTACGGGCAGCGGCGACCATTCCGACAATATCCGCTCATGTAGAATCGACACAGCTCGACGCGTTTGTCCGGCGGTTTCCATCCGCCCGCATCCAGATCGTGACTGAACGTACACGTGTCACCCTGAAAACAGAAACTTCGGTCAGATATCATCGATAAAGTATAATCGTTTCAAAAATCGCTTACCTCGCGACAGTATCCTTCGCGGAAGAACTTGCAAATCGGTCGATCACCACCGCCCCATTGTCCGACGATTCCACCTCCACGACGTCGTCCGCCGGGCGGCGGCGATCGCCGACGTTTCTTTGGTCCTCGACGCTCCTGAAAAAGACACCCACGATTTCAAAATTCCCGCTCAAAAAAACGCCCAACTAATTAGCAAACCTACCTCGTCCTCCCCCGCTGATTCCGATCCACTTTCGTCCGATTGTGGCGGTCGTTTTCCGCGTCGTTCTCCGTGATGCCTCGAACCGCTTCCGCCTCCTCCGCCGCCACTGGACGATACTGGAAATCGTAGATCCACATCGCCGAAATTGTTTCCTTGTCCTGGAACCAACGACGGCGATTTCGTCTCGTCCGATTGTTCGGCTCCTTCTTCCGATGGAATTCGTCTCATGTCGCGATCACGCCTAAGAAAAATTGAAGAGGTCTGATTTTGGTGTGATGGATCGAGTCATCGGATGGCTCAGATCGATCGATTAATCGGAAATCGATCAATCGATCAGGAATAGATCAATCGATACCTGTTTGATTGATCGATTGATCTATTCTTTGTCGATCGATTTGATTGATCAGACATCGATCAAGAATCGATAGATCGATCAGGATAGATCAATCGACCAATCAATCGGAAAACAGATCGATCAATCGATCGAAAACTCCCCCAATCGATCAATAATCCACCAAAAACAAACCGAAAAAAGCACTCACCTGAAATCCACATCGAACTGCGCCGACGCCGCTTGTGCCGGTGGAATGCGAAAATCCTGATCGCCGGCGGCCAATAATCGAAAATCTTGATCTTGACCACCACCTCCAACTCCTAATCCGCCACCTTGATCGGATTCTGGCGGCGGCGAGGCGATCGTGTCGGATGTTCCGTAGTATTCCTCGTTCGGATCAGCTTGACCGTGAATATCGTCGCCCATCTTCGGCGAATCCAATAACGACGATCGATTGCGTTTCGACGAGGCGCCTCGTCCGCGTAACCAATTCGTGAGCATCGTTTCGTTGGGATCTTGTACCTGAAGTTTTTTTGACGAAGGTTGATTATTTCCTCGCGAAAATTTTGAGGAAGGTCAAAAATGAAATCAAAATTTCGATCTAAAATTGAATTAAATCATTCCATTTGATTCAAAATTCAGTCGAATCAAATTCCAGTTTGATTCAAAATGTAATCCATTTTGAATCAAAATCAAAATCAAAATGGAACCCACGCCGAATCAACGAACAAAACCAAAACCAAACCAGAAAAAACCGTTCACAACCCTTACCTTATCGAAATCGCGATACTTTGCGTGTCCACCATCGTTCTTCGATCCTCCCGACGATTCCTTCTTCTTCGACGACGACGACGAAGGCGTCGATTTCGAACTGTTGATCGACGTATCGACGACGGGCGTTGTAGTTTCCGATGGACCGATCGTATCCTTCTTCTTCTTTTCTCCATCTTCGTCGCTCATCGATCCCAATCGCGATTGTACGCCAGCCAAGAGCTGAGTTTTTACTTTCTCCGCGAGCTCTTTGCGTTTCTGAAAAACAAAAAAAAAAAGAGTTAGTGAGAGAAAGAGAAAGAAAAGGTTTTCGGAAATTGACTTACCTTTTTGAGAATCGCTTTGAAATCGCCTTCGTCGCTTTCCATCGAATTGTCCATTTTTGGTTCTTCTTTCGGTGGTTTTTCGGCTGGAAGCAAAGCAAAAAGTTTTTGTTAGTTTGAGTATTTTGAACTTGCGCACACAAAAAATTTTTTGTACCTGCAGCAGCCTTTTCGGCGGCGCGCTTTTCCGACGATTTGCTTTGTTTTTTGTTGACGACGACGTTCTCGGCGGCCGGTGGTTCCTCGGGATCGTCCAATTCGCCTTCTTCGGGCAATTCGCCTTCTTCCATTTCTTCTTCGTCCATCATTTCGTTCTTTGTCATCATCGAGCGTAAAATTTTTTCCCCGAAAAACGGTGCGAATTTGCTTTTTGTTTTTGTTACTTCGACTTTTTGGATCACTGATTTTGCGCTGAAAGCAATACAGTAGAATTTCTTTTTTGTTGCGATTGTCATCGTCGATTGTCAAAGGTTCAAACCGTAGTCGGATGATCCACCTCGGATCCACCGTGGAAAAGCGGTTACAGTAAGATCCTCCGACTACTATCAGTAGTTTGACCCAAATCGCGCGCAAAAGAGTCGTATCGGAGTTGATCCGAATCGCGCTAGGATCTTATCGATCGAAGTAGCTAGCTAATGCAGTGTTGGGTCAGTTGCAAACGTCGCCAGAGTTTTGTCTCGTCGATTTTTTGTTAAGTGCTTGGTATGAGTAAACTATCAGAATCAGATTTGCATGTGTTTTGATGTCGCAATTTCAATGGCATTTGTGTAATTTTAACATTGCTCGTTAGTTAGCTAATAACCCCATCTCTTTTGCATGTGACTCATAGGCCCGCCCATCAAATGCAACTTGACTGATTCACACATCCTGCTTGATTACTCATGCTTCTCATGACGATACAGATTCGATCGATAGATTCAATGGTTTCAGATGCAATAATGCATGCAATTGCATCTGAAATATTGATTCTATTGATCAAATCTGTCGCGTCTGATTGCACTTTGTTTGTCCATGTGGATTTATCCTGTGCATATTTTCCTCATGCGCATGTTCCCTTTGCTTTATTGCTTCTTGAGTAACGTCCTAGCTCTGTACTTTTGTGATGGTCCCTACATATGTCTCTATGTGACGGTCACTACATATGTCTCTATGTGACGGTCACTACATATGTCTCTATGTGACGGTCCCACTCTGTATCTATGTGACGGTCCCCACTAGATATCTCTGTGATGGTCCCCCACTATATCTCTGTGATGGTCCCCCACTCTGTACCTTTGTGACGGCCCCTCTCGCTCTCCATCTATCCCCCCAAACCCCTCCACATCCTCGCGCACAGAAAAATCAATTTGTCAATGCCAAATGCCACCACCCTACTTTGAAATTCCAACCAACCAACTGTGCTCGTTCCTTCCTTCCTTCGCCGTCCCCATTGGCTAATCGACGTCAGCAATGCGTCGTCTTCGAGTTCATCGATCGATATTATATATTTAACTTCTGGCAAGCTTACCTCCGTACAAGGCAAATCATGATGTGTGCACGCACACCATAAGAGCCGCAAGTTTTTCTTTTCTCCTACGAGAACGACGAATGGAAAAAAATGATTGAAGCATCCATAAATTACTAGTCGGGTTGTGTTGTCGAATCGGGGAAAAAGAAGGAAATGCGCGCCAGCCACACACACGTCCGGTCACGATCGAATTGGCCTCGGGGCGAATTAAAACTACAACTAAAAGCCTGTTCCTGCATGATGATGCTTTTAGAATGATTACTATAACTTTAGAAATTACATACATCTAGCAGGGGAAGAGACTTGGATCAAAAATTACACCCCCGGGAGTGAAAAATGAAATCCCAGAAAGAATTTCCTGACAGAAAATAAAAGTGATTTCCTCAAGAAGCTTTAGAGAAAAACTTAAAACTTAAAAGTTCCTACCCTAGGTTTCTCCAAATTTTTTGGGCAAAATTTTCAAGGCGTTTCCAAAAAAATTTTCACTGTATCTCTCAAAATAATAGCCAAAAATTTATTCGAAGATAGTCAGCCCCGCGGATGGAAAAAAGAATTTTCAAATCCAACCAAGTCCCAGGAAGTTCCTAATAAAAAATTAAAAAAAGTGATTTCCTTTCCTTCCAAATTACCCGATTTTTCCTAAATTACTTCCTCGTCTCCTGTAGATCTTTGCCTTTTTCTGAACAGCAAACATTACTCTCCTACGATCGACCGAGAGAGTTCAGAAATCGGTTATGATCAGGCCTCTTAGTATAATTCGACACAACTGAACAGAGAACCTTCTCGGATATCTGATGATCATTTGATGATTTAAAGAAAGAGACAGAGATTTTGAGCAGCAGGCAGCGATCGATCTTGGCAGGCATTAAAATTTTCCCTTCAGTATTAGGATATGGTGACCGTGCATATCGACGATGATGATTCCCCTCCTCTCTATACTATACGATTCTCTCTTCGTCGTCGTCCGTCACAGCCCCGCGAATCACATGCGCAGCCGTTCGCCAAATAACCAAAATACTCATATGCCTCCTCTCTCTCTCTTACCAGGCCTCGGCCTCCCTCGAGTCTCCTACTCTCTGGGTCCTACGAATTGGATACGAAACAACCCGAACACGCGCCGAGATCGTGACGTCAGCAAAAAATTCGAAAACGTTTCGAGCAAGAATTACGGATGCATTTTTGGAAAATTTGAAACGAAAAGATAGAATTTGAAAAGTATTATCAAAAATTCGAATGCAAAAATTTGAAAACTTTAGAAATTTTGCATAATTTAAAGAAATTTTTGAAGAAATAAATTCTGGCTTCTGCGAGGACCCCGTGTGGTCGCCCGAGAAAAATCGATACGCGCAAAAGATCCTAGCGCCATCTGGCGGGAAAAGTTTAAATCGAAGGAAAAGTTTTCGCGAAATTTGAAGATCACATTGGAAAAATTTAAAGATAACCAATTTGTTTCTTGAAATCAGAAATTGTTTTGATCGATTCAATCGATATAGGCACTCAAAATTTCAATTTTCTCGACTCTGTCCCTCTGTTTTCAAACTTTCCCGCGCCGTAGCAGACAATCGACTGCTTATGACAATTCACCATGAATTACGCGTTTCACGATGACCATATTTTAGGGAAATTTTGCATAAATCGTGTTTCATATCATCGTTCCGCGCGTTCTTTCGAAAAAATTTCATTTCAAACTAATCTAATCTAAAAATTTCATTAGTTTCTCCTTTAATTTTTAATTTTTTTGAATTAAATTAAAACTATTTTGAATAAAATTTGAATGCTGAGTTGTTTGGGATTGTATCGAGAGTATGTGGCCGATTTGTCCATGCTAAAACGAAAAGCTCTTCGCCACGACATCGACCACAACGACGACGACGACGAGGAGAAACGAACGAAAATGCCCGCCATTCAACAACGACAACAACCACAACAACAACAAAGTTTGAAATTGGACGACATTCTAACAACGATCAATACGAAGAAAGTCGTTTTAATTATTACCGGACGACAACAATCGGCGTCGACGACTTTGGTAAGTTGAAGTGTTTTTTTTTGTTTCTTTTGGATTGTGTCCTTTGGTTTTTTTTGTTTCTTTGGTTTTTTTTGTTTCCTTTCCATCTTTGGTTTTGATTTTAGAGGCTCTTGCACTTTTGAAATTTTGTTGGTTTTGGATGGATAGGGAGCGCCGAAATCTCAAATTTTCTGGATATTTTGAGCTCGAGGTTTATGAATCCATTTCAAATTGTCTCGACCTCTTGCAGAGATGAAACGAAAATTCCGAGATTCCGGCGTTTCCTGATGAATTGATTTAAATTGTTTTCAGGCCACACGGATTTGTCAAGATTTGGAGAAAGTTCAATGCGAAATTATCGATTTGCAAAAGACTGGTAAGTAGAAGTGTCAATTACTTTCGTATATACTTTTATGTCAATTAATTTTTGTCGTCTCATTAATTTTCGACATTGATGAACGTTTTCGTTCTCGTAATTAACGAAATGTATTTTCTCTCAACTTTTCAGGCCCGGCTCAAGCGTCGATCGAACGGACATTATTCCAATTGAGCGGACGTAAAGCGACGCCACTCGTATTCGTCAAGGGCGATTGCGTCGGCAATGTGGACGATTTGGCATCGTTGAAATCAAGCGGAGTGCTACAAGAATGGTTGAAAGAACACGATTACGATTTGGTCGTGTTGGGCGGCGGATCCGGCGGGTTGGCTGCGGCTCAGGTAAGTCTGGATTGATAGTATTCGATTTTTTCGCATGAGGGTTGATTCAGACATCAAATCTCCGTTCTAATATTTTCAGCAAGCCGCCGATTTGGGAAAGAAAGTGGCCGTTTTAGATTACGTCGTTCCAACACCGCAAGGAACAACATGGGGTAAGTGACGAATGAATGTCTACTTTTTCCATTGTGGTTTCTGTTGCTTGAATAAACACGGAAATTACCTTTGTATGTTTCAGGACTCGGTGGAACTTGTGTCAATGTTGGCTGCATACCAAAGGTAATGGATATCTTTTTTTTCTTCTTTTTTCCGAGTGTATAAATGTATTCAAAGAGTTCTATTTCAACCTTTTTTAGAAATTGATGCATCACGCCGCCTTACTCGGACACCATATGAAGGACGCCAAGAAATTCGGATGGGAATACGACGAGAATTGTTAGTACTGCTTCAGTATATCGATCGATCTTCTTTTTTTGACATATGCTTTTGGATATGACAAGTTTTTGTGGGTTTTTTCAGCCGTTTCGCACAATTGGAACGCGATGAAGGACGCCGTGCAAGCTCATATCGCCTCGTTGAATTGGGGAAATCGCGTGGCGCTTCGACAAAAGACAATTAAATATCTCAATTCGTACGGTAGATTCGTCGGGACGCATACGATCGAGGTGAGTACCGTAATTAATTGTTCAGTTTCCTTGTCGTTTTTCGTAAGCTAGGGTCGTACCGTAGACGAATTCATACAGGGTTTGGGTAACCCTTTATTAGGTGCAGATTTTAGTCCCTATTTCTAACGGTTAGAAATTGATTTAAAGTAGTTTTTTTGGGTTTTCTACACAAAATGGATAAATGGCAAAACAAAAATTATCCCCCTAGCTTGCAAAAAAAAAAGTGTTTTTAGTCCCAAGGGGGGACCAAGCACTACTTTCTTGCTGACCGACCGATCGATCAAAAATCCTAAGGGGGACCAAGCACTTTTATTGATCAGCCGATCGGAAATTTTTTCCACTTTTCTTCGACCTTTTTTTAAAAAAATTTGAATG
>JAQGCW010000712.1:0-10136 GCA_034700065.1 Mesodorylaimus bastiani | reverse complement strand
TCGATGCCTCGAGTGGAGGTAAAGAAGATTTTGAATGAGGGACAGCGTGAAAAAGTTGGCGGTAATCACGGAGGTAGAAAAGGTGAGACCCAACAGAACGCCAGGAGAGACGATGGGGGAAGAGGTAGGTAAGCACATTGGTTGGTCAAATAGCCCCGGCATATAGATCGACAAACATCTTCGAAAAGGGCGATCGATCGAAATAAGCATCGTATTAGCCCGGGATTCGAATGAAACCTCAAGCGCCGCCTGCAAGTCCCAAAACGACCCCAAGCTTTAACCGAAAGCTGCGAGCCAAATCCAAACCCCCAGGAATGTAACCAATGGGCAAAATAGAGCGGGATTCTCTTCCCAGTCGGACATTCACATTCGAATAATCATTATTTCTATTCCCACGTCATTTCGAACAACCCAGCACAACCTTGAGATGGCCCGAAGGCATCTCCTCATCGTATAGTAAGGAAAGACAAAGACGAAACTGCGCGTACCCGGGCGCCCAGACGATCGAAACTTGCTTCCCCACGGATTCCGGAATCGTAACCGAGACATTGGGCGGAATAGGGGGAGCAAATAAAAGATGGAATATGAGCCCGTAGACCTATTATAGGACGAGCCCAGGTACGTACAAGAAACGAAACGAACGAGGAAACTGGCGATATGCAAATTTCACGATTCCTAAATCTCCTACGATTCCCATCGCCTCGAAACAGAAAGAGACGATCCTCTCTTGAAAATGCAGGAATGCCACATCCGGTCAAGACCTAAGCATACAAATCTCTCAAGCTCCAGAAAACTCAAGACCCGCCATCTGATGCTCGTAAAGCTCCGAACCATACTGTACCGAAACTGATAAACCCAACTAAAAATCTGCAAAATTACGGAATTCTCTTACCTCCGATAGTCCAATCACCAGAATCTCGAAATCGACGCCTTCCACCGAAACAAACGACGAACTCGTTCTTCTTCGTCCGTCGTCCAAAATATCGGCGTCAAGCCACCGATTCGTGTAGAAATTCTCCGAAATCTCCAAATAATTCTCGATCCAAATAACGTACAATAATCAAAACCACGACATAATTCAGATTCTTCGTTTTATACGAGACGATCGATAGGCAATGTAGAGAAAAACAATGCAAAGCCAAGGTCGTCCGTCCACCGCCGTTTTTTCAAATAAGAGTGGAAAGAGGCTCGTCTGGTCCGTGTGTCGTCGACGAGGCCCCCTCGTGAATGAATGCGAGGAGACGGGCGGGAAGAACGCACCATCGACCACAGTCCCGCCATTTTTCGACTCCCTCGCTCTCCCATTGGACGGATTCGACCTCCACACACGACGAATGCATTAATCGATATCGAACTATCGATCCAATCGATTTGATTGAGATCCTTGATCCTTGTAATTGTTGATCGATTCGAGTATAATTGGAATTGTAAGCCGTATCCATTCGTCGACCAATGTAATACGTTTCGTTTTTGATCGACGTGGTTCCATCGGAGTGACGATTAGAGCATCGACGATCAACGAGCGAGACACCGGGGGCCACCCGACCGCTCACCAGGACGTCCATAGTCCAGACTGAACCAACCGCCGTCTGGGTAACCGTCTGGGTGCTACTTTACACTTTCTCGGCCACTTTACACTGCGCGCTGCTGCCGCCCTTTCCCCATTGGCCTCCTTTGTCAGTCTTACTTCTGCACTGGCCGCGTACGGTCGGTTTACACTCGCTCTCTGTCTCTATCGCCTTCGCCATTCCTTTGTTGTGTTGAATTGTGACCACTCGTGAACACTAAATTCGGCAACAAAGCTCTCCCGCCACTCTCTCGCCTTTATTATTCCTGCCATTCAAAGCAAACACGACGAACAATGCTTTCAAAAAATGCTTTCCGGCGACACTTCAAATCCGTTCTTCGAGGATGACACGTCTCCTGGCACCGGCTCCATCTGCAGTTCTCCCGTCGGCGAAAAGGAAATCGTGGAAACTCAGCGTGCGGCGAATATCATTCGATCAAAAGAAGAACGGCCGGACGCGCTTTGCATGGACATAATGAAATTAGCCAATGATGTCATTGTCGTCTAGCCATTCAAGGTCATCGACGGCGAACCCACGGGACGGACGAGAATTTGAAATTCCCGGCAAAACGACGAAACGGCGATCGAACTTGATTATTTATGCAAATTTGGGAATTTTGATTTTCTATTAATTGCTCGTCGAATTTCATCGATTTCTCGATCATCAATTTCGTCAACGATCAAGGCGGAAATGTCGACGAACCCATTCGACGACGATGCGGACGTGGGCGAGGAACGAAGAAGGACGAATCGAAGCGGTCAAATCGCGGAATCCGGCGGCCCGATCGGCGGTGTTGAAATTACCGAAAATCAAATCGTCGACGAACAGCAGCAGCAACAACAAGGCGAATCGAGTGGAGGCGCTGGTCAAGGCGGCGGTGGACAATTCCCGAGTTCCTACGATTACATGGCCAAACGATTGTTGGAGGATAATTTCATCTTGACGGCGTTGGAATTTCACGCGGAATTATTAGAATCCGGACGAGAACTACGGCGATTGCGCGATTATTTCTCGAATCCGGTGCATTTCGAATCGGTGGCAGCTGCGTCGAATCGTTTGGATTTCCTTCCGTCGACGTTACGTAAGTCATTTTGAACTTTTTCTTCCTTTCATTGATCGATTTGTAAATGTTTTATTGATCGATTATTTTTTTAATTTCAATTTTAGCGAGGACTTCCAGCGCTCAAACCTTGGATTCGTTGGATTTCACTCGGTATTCGGACGATGGCGATCGACAAGCCGATGATCGAGTTGCTGGTGAGTCAGTTTGAGGTTTTGGTTTCGTTTGTAATGTCGTTAATTAATTTTGGATTGTTAATTTTGAATTTATAAACTGAAATTCGTTTCTTTAATTTCAGTTCTGGAATTCGAACTTCGCAAAGCCAAAGACACCATTCGAGGTCTTCGGGAGCAATTGACCGTTGCATCAGGTAAGTTTCAGTCTGTTTAATACGTAACTATAAACATATTTCACATCAAAATCGACTTTGAACTTTGCGATTTTCCGTTTTAGAAACTCGAGCAATGACGAGAGACGGCGAATCGAACGACACTTTGGTTCATCATTCATCGTACGGTGGAACGGGTGGTGGTTTAACAACGTCGGGCACTTTTACCAATGACGTTCGACATAATTTATCGAATATTCCATTGAAACCGCACGAGAAACGGGCAATTAGTTTCCTCGTGCACGAATTTCTGCTGCAAAACGAGCATAAATTAACGGCGGTCACATTTTCGGATGAAGTGGACGATCAGGTAAGAGATATTTCCTTTTTCGGTAGTGGAAGAGGTATTGGGAGATGCCTTCACTTTGATAAGTTTTGGGAACTCCAATTCTTCATGTTAAGGGGCTTTTCGATCAGATTTCTGGGAGCTTCCGTTTCCTTCCGAGATCAGCTTGCTTTTTCTAACATCTTCGCTTTTTCAGGATTTCGAAGACTGGGACGACGTCGGATTGAATGTTCCACGACCGGCCGATTTGCATACGATGTATCGAGAATTCTGCTCACGCACACCTGGCTACGTTCAGCGCAAGGACGCATGTTGTTACGCGAATATTACCGAAGTGAACAATCCATTTTTCGAATCCATCGATGGCAATCAAACGGAACTGCTCAATAAGTTGGTAAGTGCAAAAACCTTCTTCTCTCATTTCGTTTCGTCTTTGATTTACTCACTTATTTTTCAGAACCAAGAAAACGGTGTCCTAATGGAACGCAATCAGCATTTGGAAGGCGAAATCGAGCGTGTGACGAATCAAGTTCGACAGATGCAGAAGTAAGTCCGTTAAAATCACTTTTTGGGATTCCGCATTTGATGAGTACTTTCGCCTTCAGGGATTTGGAACAATCAACGCCGACGCGGAACGCAATCAGCAATAACGAGAAATCGGCGTCGCTCAACACGGCTAGAGTGGAAACCAATTCAAGGGGGGAGAAAAATTTGTCCGAAAGGTGAGGTTTTTTAATGGTTACTGTTGTGTTTGGTTTCTGATTATTCTCTATGTTTAGGAATGTTCCGTCGTGGCTCAAGGAAAAGGTGATTTCCCTGATCGTCAAGCCGCTTGTTGCTGGAAATCGAACTTTCCCCGAGGTAAGTAATATTCTTAGTTGGTTTTTTTATTTGGTTTTATGGACTCGAGAATTGTGACAAACGGTGTGTGAGATTGCTTGAGCTTTGGAGGTCGGCGATTCATCGGCGTAGGCTTACATAAATAACAACATATCGAATCTCCTCGACTATGTAAATTTATGCTGGGCGAGTCAGCGATACGTGGATGCCCTTTTCGAGTAGACGAGCGATTTGCTTTGCTGGCTTTTCTAGCTGGTAAAAAAGCTATGATACAAGATTCGCAGATGCAACACGACCGCGAAGTGTTGTTGCTGCTTCTGCGAGTTGGCTAGTTTGATACTAGGAAGGTGTTAGAAGCTTGTTTAGGGATTGTTTTCATCTATGAAGGGGCGTTGTTGGTAGAAAACGGCTTCTGACGAGATCTGACACTTCGGAAAATCGGGCTACTGCTATTCTGATTCGCCTCTTCGGAACGTGGCTGGTGATCCAAGATTCGCTTGGGTTTCTGTTCGTCATTTTTTTAAATCGAACTCATGGAAATTCGCCACGCGATTCTGCTGTTAGCCTCGTTATCGATTTCCGCCGGAACCGATCTCGATTGCTATCAATTACCGAAGTATAAGGCGAGTGATATCGCCTCGATGGCCAAGGAAAGCTTAACTCAAGCGGCTCGAACCTTTCTCGGTGATCAGAAATTCTGCTTCGACGAGTTCGCACGAGTGTTTCGAGGAAGCGACGATGCGGCTAGAAATGAATGGCGAGACAAATCCATCTACGATATGATCAGCATCTGTTTCGAAAAATCGACCTTGGGCGTTCGGCGACGAATGTTTGCGGAGACTGTTATGGAGCTGGCTTGGTTAGCCGGTGGACACTGCGGGTTTTCGATCGAGAACAAAAATGTGACGGAAGTTGTTCCCTTGGCGAAATACGAGATAGCCAAGGCGATCGAATCGGGTCAAATCGATATGGCCCATCGAAGTGTGGCTCGGTTGATCGACGTTGTTCTTCGTACGCTATTGAATTCTAGCTCGCACGTTTCGGATGAGCTGGCATCTGCGTTGCATTACGATTTGGTAAATGCGTGGCCGAACGATCGACGAGCTGGAGCCGTGCGAGCGTTAACCGCCACGTTGGTCGATACGTTCTACGCCTTCCGACTTCGACGACCGTGGACTGGACTGGAATTGTTGGGGATTTGCGTTTCGTCGATCGGCGTGGCATCGAGAGTGTCCGCCCCGGGAGAGAAGGCTGAGGATTTTGAGCGTTTCCTGCAAGATACGACCAACTTGGCTTTGAAGACAACCCCATTTTGCAACGATCGGGTGTATGCATTTTTGGCCGTCCCACCACCGAGCAATACGAATCGTTCGTCGTTGGAGAATTCTAGCCGAGCTCGTGAAATCGTAGACTCCATCATCCTGCCGTCGTACGAGATGGATGCGACGAAATGGCACGCGTCGGTAGCTAAAATGCTCGCTCACGTGGCCAGCGGAAGTCAAGTTTACGCGTTCATCGATGAGTACAATGACGAGTATGAATCGTGGCGTTCGTTGTTCCCGATTGCGCTGGCCAAGAGGTTAAGCTTGCGCGTTTGGATTATGAACACTCATGCGGTCGTGAAAAAGTTGCACAAGGAATTCAACGATTTTTACGCTGCGATCAAGCATTCGGGAGGCTTCGTGGTCTTCATGGATGATTTGGACGAACGGTTGACGAATCTATTGCTCAATCCCGACTATCGGATCGTGGATGAGCGATTCCTGACCATGCACGAAACTCGTAGAACGATTAAACTCGGTCACCATGTGGAGGAACTGTCCGTTTTTGTCGATTGCTCGATGAGCGTAGTCAGCCCGGTTGTTTCAATGGTGAGTCCGCCGTGTAATAAATCTGGACCGTTATCGATTTATTGTAACTGGAATCGGCTTCAAGTGCCCGATGAATTTACACTGGAGGATATCATTAAGCTGGTGAAGAGTCCCCAAGTGTGTCACATCGTCTCAGTTGCGAAAACTGGACTTTCGGCCATCGGTTTTGCGGTTTCTTCCTCTGGTGAAGGTTCGTATCAATCGATCAAACGCTTGACAAGTATTCGATTGTCCATTGAAACGTCTTCTTCTCATTCGATGGCTTACGATGGAATATATTGCGAGGCGGAGGGGCCGACGAGCAATAAAACGTTTTCGTGCGACGTAGAATTCTCCGCTCCATCCGAATTGTCCAAGGTCTTCGTATCTGGAATCCGCGGAAAGGAAGAAAAACTTTGGACTCGGTTGCTGACAAATTGGATTCAAACGACCCCTGAGCAGTTGGACTTGAAATTATCGATCAGTGCGACCGAGCAAAAGAGGATCACCGTCGATATTTCCAAGAATGCGAACATTACATCCGTGTTGATTCAAAAGCAATGCTATTCTGGCGCTTCGCTGGTGCTTAGCGATGCTAACATCTCCGAAAGTTCGTGGTCTGCTAATCTCGGTAAGAATGATGAAATCTGCCGAGTATGCATTTCGCATTGGACGAAAGGGTCATCGGCATATCATTGCGACAGGATCACTCGCGAGCCTTCCACTCCCATCGTTTGGAAATTGCCCCGGATCACCATCGCCAGTGATCCTATCATTGTACGTTGCGATGGTGAAACTAAGAAATCCTGCTTAGCACTCAACGTGACCCTGATCGTGGAACCTCTGGAAGCGGAGATCGATGTGGTGGGCTTTCCGTTATTGGAGAGCTCGCAATGGACTTTGAAACGCACGAACTCTCAGAATTCGACTCATATCCATCGCGAATTGAATGTCTACGGAAATGTGAACAATGTGACTGTATTTGCGATTACTGAGTGTGGCCAGATCGGTCGATTTGTCATCGATTGCACGAATCCGACTTCGACGAGCGATACTGATTCATCCTCGACGACTGCTTCTCGCAACGAGCACGCGGTGATCGTCGGTTTGGGAACCGCCGTTGCCATTTTGTCCCTCGTCATCATTATCGCCTTGATATTTATAATCGTGGCTTTTTGCAAAAAGCGAAAGTCAAACCAGCAGGTCACCGAGTCGGACCAAAGTAGACAAATGGTTACTGTGGCCAATACTCGTGGTCGACATGCGGGAACTCGCGCTGACGCTCGGTCGGTGACAGCGAATGGTTTCAGCAATGCTGTTTATGATTCGACGACGACTGAGGAGAATCAAAGAGGCGATCAGAATGCGTATCGATCGACGAACGGAAATGAACCCAGAATCGAAGTTCGCGTCTGACAATTGAAATTTCAGGATCGCGTTTGGACCTTGATTTGATTATTTAACCTTTATGCGATTTTATATTCGATTTTATGCGTTAATTAGCAATTGGAATAACAAAATTTTGGACATACGAGTTTTGCAATTGATATCAATGCAGGATTGACCCACAGATTTCCCTTTCACGATTCATTTGTCCTTTACAAAGCTTCCTTTTTCAAAGCTGATTTTTCTCTTTGCAGATCACGCCAGTTCCATCGACGCACGAAGGTTTGGTCGAAGTTTTAGCGACGGCACTTCCAAGAATTATTCCACACGTCCTTTTGAACAAGCGAGAGGTGAGTCATGCTTATATCGAGAGTCGTGCGTCCCGTTTCTTAATTTAATCCTATCTTACTCATCGTTAGGAAGTGATCGGTCCCTTATTGGCTGTGGCCGCTCTTCATCCGGACTCGAAAATGCGCGATCAATTGCTGAACACTTATTTCGGATTGATCAAACGGCCGGACGAGGAACAAAGGTAAGTAAGTCAGTTTAAATTTCCACTATGTTTTTCATTCGTTTGATGCTTTCTTTCAGGCAGCTTTTAATTAACGGATGCATCGCCTATACGGAAGCTGTGGGCGCCGTCAGGGCCGAGACCGAGCTTCTGCCGCAATGCTGGGAACAAATGAATCACAAACACGTTGAACGTCGATTATTGGTGGCCGAAACATGCGGCGCGATTATTCCTTACTTACCGGTATGTATACTTTTCCTTTTATGGAGTTTGCTTTATTTCATTAATGAACTGTGTTTTTTGTTTTAGCCATCGATCGGTAGCTCGTTGATATTATCGATGCTTCAACAAATGTTGGCCGAGGACAAATCGGAACAAGTTCGCGAAGCGGTCGTTCGTAGTTTGGCCATCTTGTGCAGTTTCGTGGAGGATCGGGATAAATTCAATCAGGTAATGAATGCACTCGAAGATCTTTATTTCTTGGGGAATTTTGATAATGTCTCTTTTGCTTGCAGCTTTCGGACTTAACTCAAAAGACGCTGATCGATTCGAACGAGCAAGTGATCCAGACGGCTCGATCGATCTTGGTTCCAAGTTTGGGATATTGGTCGTTGGAGCTCGGTCAGATGAATTCGAACGTGATCGGCCTTTTCGTCAAGAGGATATCGCAATTGGTCCTGGTAAGTGAAACTTCTTCGACATCCGTTTTTGTATTTCATCATTCGTTTTGAATTCCAGACAAGCGGCGTCAATCAAGCGGCGAACGAGCAATTATTATGCACGTATTTCTCCGCTCTTCGAAATCTTACGCCTCTCCTCTTTTGGTCGATTCTGCGATCCGGTCCATATTGCGAAGATGCAAAATCAACTAAACGATCGTCTGGCAGCTCGACCGAATTAGAACGTAAGTTTTTACTTGCCATTGGACTTGAACAGAGTTTTCTAAAACACTTTGTTCCTTTCAGTGACACGATTCCCAACGCCGGACGGTCTCTTGGACGATGTGTCTGCGTTCTTCCCCGATCGAAAGGAGTTCGCTAGTCTGATCGCATCGTACGACGAGTACACGAGTCGAGAATGGTATCAAACGTGGGATCAGTTGGATTATTTTACGAAAGAAATGTAAGTACAATGCTTCTGTTTTTTAATCATTTCGAGCCATGGCTAGTTTTGTTTTACAGGATTCCGCAATTAGCGACGGTCTTGGCCAAGCTCGATCCAACGTTGATGAAGGTTATTCACATTAGCGTCGCTTATTTCCGTCATTTGGTAAAAATGTTCGGACGAGGCATCAGCGTCACCAAACTTCGGCCAATATTTACTGGAATGCTGCATTTATCATCGGAGAATACGGGTAAGTGCTCATTGCTCTCTTTCTTCTGATATGACAGGTTTTTGTATTTGTTGGTTTTTCAGATAAGTATGATTTGGCAGCTCACGCGATCGCCTACTCGGCGTTACCCGTTTTTGCGGCTGGAATTCTCGGAGCACATCATACGGTAAGAGATTCAGTTTTCTGTCATTTTTTTAAAAATTATTTTGGCCATACAAGATTGGCTTTCAGGATGCCGATAAGAAGGAATTACGAGCGTTCTTGAAAACGGCGGTCGTCTCAATTTCAATACAAAGCAATACGTATAATTCCATTTTGACCACGTTCTCGGAGCTTAGGTAAGCCGTTTCTCTCTTCTGCCTTCTTTTGACCAAACTCTTTTTCTCGTTGCAGCGTCTCGTACCCCGACAGCGAGCTGTTTCTTGGCGTGATTTGGGATTTGATCACGCACAAGACGGTCAATGTTCGGCGATTATGTGCATTGATTCTTTCGCGTCTTGTTCGATCAATGAACGACGAAACGTGCTTGAGGATCAAATTGGTGCCGGCTCTGATCACTTTGGCGTCAGATAGAGAATCGTAAGTGGACTTTTCTTTCCCACTAGAATTGGCGAATTAGACATAATATCGTGTTTCCTGGTTTCAGGCAAGTCAGAGCAGCCACGATGCCTGGGTTCGGTGCCGCATTGGAAATAAGCGTTTCGCACGAAGATGTAAGTATTGGTTCGAAGATTTATTTCGATTTTTGTTATTGCACGTGCCGCTCATTTTTTTCAGATTACGGAGAAAATTCGAATGCAATTGGCTGCTATGCTCGAGGAGAATCAAAGCACGGACGTGATCGCTCAAATACTTCGGATGTTCGCACAGTCGGCTCCGAATTTGGATGCGAAATTCCGCGATGATTGTAAGTA
>JAQGCW010000711.1:0-10143 GCA_034700065.1 Mesodorylaimus bastiani | reverse complement strand
TGGCCAAGCACTTTTATTGAGCAGCCGATCAGAGAATTTTTCAAAGTTTTTTTCGACCTTTTAAAAAAAGATGAATGGTTGAACATCTGCAAATGCACCGTCAAAGTTACTCAAGGTTGCAAGGGCTATCGTTTGGTAAATAAAAGAAGCAAATTGATCTATCTAGAAATCAGATAATCGACCTTTCCACGAAATCGTGGCAGTGCCCAATTTGAGGCGAACCCGTAGAAGAGATAAATTTGCTTCAAATTATCTCAATTTTCGCGCGAAAATCAAAATTTGGTGTTTTGCCAAATCGATATCTCAGATCTATATTTATCTATATCTTTTCAGAGATATAGATCTAGATATCTAGATCTATATCGATATCTTTTCGAGATATAGATATCGGGATCATCTCTATATCTATATCCTTTATCAAAGTCATATCTACACTAGATACAGAGCATTGCTCTCACACTAAATATAGTGCACCAATCGCATGTACATCCCTATAAGTACTGTACAACATAACAGTATACTGCATGTATGCCACGTTACAAGCGGGCTGCGGTACATGAATGTGCAGTACTTGTTGGAACAATATGGTCTAAACATTGTGGAGGGTACAACAGTGGAAACAGACTCGTTTGTTCCTGCTTATGAATGGCTTTTAAAGCAGCAAAGACCCCAGCATCTCGACGCTTTGATAATTTATCGCAAGTCTGTGATGTTTCTTTTAATAAAGCGAGGCGGAAAGTTTTTGATTGCTTCCGAAAGGGCACACAGTTAATAGTAACTCGACTCATCAACGAAGTAATGATAACAGTTTTTATTTTTTAACGGTTAGGCTGTATCAGACTCTGTACAACATAACTGTATGCAGTGCAATGTATGCTATATTACGGTGTGTAGAGCATAACACACCTCGCTGCAGTGAGCCAGTAGAGCTAGCAGCTGTTCAGCCCATCGTAGAGCACAGCACAGCGCGCCACAGTGCAACAAGACGAGGAAAGTATCCCTACTGTGCACATTGCGCAAAACAAAGCACTGAGCACAGTGCAGCAAACTACACTGCAAAAAGAACAGTAGACTACATTGCACGGCACTGCAGTACGTACACTGCAGATAGACATGTGCTGTACGTGTCTGTGTCCGGTTTACCCAAGTATGGATGCGGTCCCTATCTATTTCCAGAAAAGCGATCATCTTGGCGAGTCGTTTGACGCCGGCTTATCTGAGAATCGGAGGTACCAGCGCGGATTTGGCGGTATTCGAAAGGAAGTGGCAACTGAGCGAATCTGACCTGAATTCACAGTTGGAAGTCGCTGCTGAAAGTCGTTCTGGTATTTTGAAAACAGATACCTTCGGAGAGTGCGCTGAGGACGAGAGGTTTGTAAATTTCACGATCAACGGTAAGTGTGATAAGAAAGATGGCAAACAGACTGATAAGACTGTGTAAAAGCTGACTGATGCTGATGATAAGACATTGATGCCTAAGCTATCTATGGATATCCAGTGATAGGCGCCTGGAAAAGCAACTTCTTAAGCTACTGATAAACACCATTACTGTTAAGACCTGGAAGGCATTTCACAAGTACTGTACTTTATCGATTTGCGACTGATATGTAATCGGTCCCCTGCAGAGTGCAAAAATCAAATCTTTTTCCAGCAGGTGATCTCGATCGATTGCATTGGTTCGCCAAATCGGCAAATCTGAGGCTCATTTTTGACTTGAACGTTCTATTGAGAAGTTCGGAGAATGACGATCATTGGGATTGGCAATTCAATGCTCGACTTTTGTTCGATTACATGCGAGAGCAAAAGTACAATTTGAATTTCGAGTTGGGAAACGGTGAGTCTGCGAGAAACCTTTTAAGGATATTCGTGTTGTGACAAATTCAAATTTCGCGCGCTTGTTTCCTACTGCTTATTCCAATTTGTAATGGCTTTTGTTGCATAATATATTGCGTTAGTTCGGATATTTAAGGGAGCGTCTGGTAATTTTCGCGTTTCCAAGCCAATAACACTGATTCTTCGTGCAAATTCCGGCTTTTGGTAAGTCTTTAAGGGGCCATCTCATAAGTTTCCTTTTTTCAAGCCAAATTCATCAAGTTTTCGTGTAAGTTTCGGCCTCTGATAACTGAGTAAGACGGGGGCCCTAACCGTTGGCTAAAAGGGCCATCTCACAATTTATTCGTCTTCAAGAATATTTCTTAAATTCTGCTGAGATTTACTAAAAGTTCAAGGGGCCGTCTCATAACCGTCCATGTTTTAAACCGAATTTCGCGAAATTGTCCTTGACGCTACTTCTGATAAGTATAACTTGATACACGAGGGGACCGTCTCATAGCCTCCCGGTTATATTATCAGTTTATTGCATCTCGGCGCTAAGATTGACTAAAAATCAGTGGCCATCCCGTAATTGCTATTGCTCCCTAGTTATGACGTGATGCTCGATGAAAGTTTCAATTTCTGATGAGGCAAAGGCGATAAGCAAGGGGATACATTTTACGGATCACAATCTATCGGCTTTTGTACCACTTCAGGAATTATATTGACATTGACAAAAACAACGAGGGACTGTATCATAATTCTTACTGCTTCATAGCCAACTTCCAGGATTCTCTTTGAGAACTCCATTTTTTGAGAACACTGAATCAAAAATATGCTATGGCCCCTGAAGAAACAGTTTTAGAACCCGATCGTTTCCCACATTACAATCGATCAGTTCCTGGACAACAGCTCGCTCGTGATTACGCCACATTGCGATCAGTGATCAAGGATCATTATCCGGAATTCTCGCATTCCACAGTCGTCGGACCTGCTGTAACAAATTTGGATCGAAAAGGCGGTATGGGGTATAAGTATTTAGAAGAGTAAGGAAGTGTTTTTCCACAGGCTTTATTATACGGGATGATTGACTCCGACGTTTTATTAGGTTCCTGAAACATCAAGGAGCCAAGCACTTGGACGCTTTGACTGTCCATCAGTAAGTGAACGTGAGGTTTCTTACATTATTGAAAAGGAGTGCGCGAAAACTGTTCGTTTGATTTTGGATAAAGACATCCTGATATTATTAACTCACAATCAGTGCTGATAAGACTTATCATCTGAATCCAAACGAACTTATCTGTAGCTACTACTTCGACGGACGCACAGCGACCGAGGCTGATTTCATCGATCCGAACAAAATGGACAATTTGCTGGACACTTTATCACACGCACGAGAATTGATAAGGAAATCACACGCACGAGAATTGATAAGGAAATATGTCATTGATAAGCCCGGCTTCCCGTTGTGGTTGGGCGAAACTTCGAGCGCCTATGGAGGTGGTGCGCCAGGACTGAGCGACGCATTCGCTGGAACATTTATGTAAGTGAAAAAAGACTGCGATATGACTTCTTATCAGTGTATTTAAAGATAAGCATACCGTTATAGCTTATTAGTGGACTTATATGCTCTTCTTTTATAGATGGATGGATAAGTTGGGCTTGAGTGCTAAGCACGGAGTGGACGTGGTGATACGCCAGAGTCTATTCGGAGCGGATTACGCATTATTGGACGAGAGGACCGATCCAAATCCTGTAAGTGATAAGAAAACCCAGTGATAAGCTACAGTATCTGCATGAGATTGTCAAGAATAGTGAAAGTATCTGCATGAGATTTTGAATAGATACAGTACAGTACAGTATCACTGCAGCGCTGCACTGCAGTACTCCACTGCACTGCGCGTGGTACTCTATGCACAGTACGTATTGCAAAAGCACGGAAGTGTTTTATTGCACCGCACTGCCCTGAAGTGCTGCAATCCATTGTACTGAGGTATAGTGCTGCACTGCACTAACGTACTGCACCACCGCGCTGCACTCTGACTTGCGCTGCACTGACACTGATGGATCATGCGGCACTACATTACATTAAAGGACTGCACGAAAGAGCTTCACTGCATTGCACTGCACTGTTTTTGGTACTGCACTTCACTAGCACAGCACTGAAGTAGTCCACAGCGCTGCACTGCATTGAAGCACTCTCTGGTGCATTGCTACCGCAGTGAATTGCACTGTCCAGAAGTAATGCGCTGCATTACACTGAAACACTGCACTTCAGTGCTGCACTGCCATGCACAGCACTTCAGTACTGCACTGCACTAGCAAGCACATCTCTTCAATGCTGCATGTGCTATATTAGTCCCACATTACCACACACTGATAAGCTACAGTATCTGCTCTATGCCTCATCCCCATCCCATCTTTAATCATCAGAAGGGCTGTTCCAAAGTCTTCACACTGTGTGCATAATTCACGCCTCTCCATTTCAGGACTACTGGCTCAGTCTCATTTACAAAACGCTAGTCGGTCCAACTGTACTAAACGTGAGTCTGATCATCAGTCCCGCCGAAATCGAGAATCGAACTCGGTTTTACGCGCATTGCGACAATCGAACGTAAGTGTTGGTAAACAGTAAGCTTTACTGTATTCTGACAAAACTGAGCAGTTGCAAAGTTTTAGAGTGACCATATTCGGCATGAATCTACTAAACGAATCGCTTACAGTCGCTTTCGAATCATCGAATGGCGCCAAATTTGAATCATATCTGTTGACGGCTGATAAGGGCGATCTGAGAACGAAGTAAGCATTTTCAGAGCGATAAAACTTCTCGCAATTCGGTTGACCGCTGATAAGAATGATGAACCTAACCAGTAGCTTTGCGAGTGTCAGCGAATAAGGAATATGAAAGGGTTAATCAGTTCATATCAGAGTTATCACTGATCAGGGTTATGAACTGATAAGTGCTGATCCTATGACCTAATCATACGGGTAAGGATTGGAGTAAGGCGTACCATAGATAATCAGTGATAATTCATGACTAACCAAAACTTTGCGCACTTTCTAGAACCATGCTGCTCAATGGCGACGCGATTCAGTTCGATGGATTCAACGTGCCAGTGATCAGAGGAGTGCTAAGAACGAAGCCCGTCATCATGCCCTCTCATGCGTTGGGGTTTTTCGTTTTCAATCGCACAGTGGCTGGATGCTAAGAATGGTCCCACCGTTTCTGGAATCTGTGCTACCAAGCGTTGGATCAAAATTTCTGAATTCGATGTAATGATGCTGTGCATTTCTGTTGGAAGACAGCATGATCATGTATGTTTCTGGAATCTGACCAGGACGTTGCGAGATGGAACGATGCACCACGACATGTACATATCACCAAGGATAAGCTATCAGAGTCGATCTAAGGCTTGATAAGCATCGTTCTAATCACTTATTACCGAGGTCCATCTGCCATCGGTATTTACTCATTTTTACCTGATCAGTCTAAGAAAAGTTTATCACCTGTCAAGACGATTGCGTGTTGACATTTTCGAATGTCTGATTGCATTCGCGAACGAAATTCGACCAAAAGTGCATTCCCTCGCACTTGAAAAGAGAGCACGCATGCTCATCGAATCGATCTGTGCGTTTAGAGTGCTTCAGAAAGAAGTCTAGATTAGACTCCTTCGTGCCACTGATATCACTCTCCTCGGGTTGTTGTTCTCATTATCTAATAGTCCGTATGGTCCAAGGGTATTGTTGCTCGATTGCCCGGGTTACCCAGGAGAGGCTGCCTGCTGGCGTCTGGGTAACAGCTAGAACCTAAGTCAGTCGACTGATAAGCGGTGATGAGATGCACTCATTAACCTTGACATGGCTATCGACTGATAAGACCGGTACTCATACGAAAATCGTCAAGATTCATTGATCATTCATTCGATTGATCATAATTTTCTTGTTTTCGACCCTTGTGACCCTCGTCAGTCTTCACAATCAGAATCGACCAAATATCGATCGATCGATCGGACTGATCGACCTTGAATGAAAATGAATCGAAGCGACTCGATGGACAACGCCTCCTTACTTGCTCTCGCCCGCCAAGCGCCGAGTAATCTATTCTGGATGGCCGTATCACCGTTCGCCGTGATTACGAACACCTTAATCCTTATCACCATTCTCAAATCGAAGCCTTTGCATACGAAAAGTCAACTGATCATTTGCTCTTACATCCTCGCACAAACTTTGTACATGAGTTCCTACTTGTACTCCGGTGTCTTACGATATATTTATTACTCAATCGATAAACCTGAGACTGCTAATCAGCTAATTTGCTTATTAAAACAGTTCCCGTTAACTTTTACCGGCTGTTTAATGAAACCGTTCGCATTCGTACTGGCACTGGACAGATTCATGTGCTTGGCCCTGCCGTTGAGACATAAGACTATCGACACGCGTCGGTATGTTCTCATCGTTAACACTACGTTATGGACGTACGTTATGGCAATGTTATCGATTGCATTCATCTACGGCGATAAGAACTCGTATTCGCCGGTGTGTACATATTTGACCAGTTTCCATCCCACGCACGTGGCTTATATCAATGCAGAGAGTAAAGTGTGGACTTGTGCTACAGCATTCGTTTACGTACTATCGGCAAGTATCATGTATCATCGCCATAGGAAAACGACATTCGCAAATGGAACGGAGAAACGAGAATGGAAACGACGGATGGAATGGGACGTTTTTGTAAGTGTTACCGTATTGGGCATATTGAATTTTACGACGGCCGGCTTGAATGGAGTGTTCAATTTGATCGCCGGCACACAATCGTCGGAGAACGCGGCAATGTATGCGCGTTTGATTTCGGCCTGTTCGTTCTCAAATTCCACATTGGACTTTTTCGTGTTTTTGAAGTTTAACGGAACTTTCCGGAGGGAATTCGCGAAAATGTGGAAGTGGAAGGATCAGCAACAGAGTCAAGTGGCGCCGATGGTGATAAATTAAGGAGTGATAGAGGGCCATACAGGCCTAGGATATGGAGTCGAATTCATTCGACTTTATACCTACTAGCCAGGTGTGTCGTAGTCAGTAGAGCATCCGCCAATTTCATACTGGTGTATCATTGTGATCATTTTTCTGCGCTTCGCCCACCATGAAGATGTAGACGAGGTGTACAAATGGACTTATCACCTAAACAAGCGTTCGATTAAGGTCGGCTGAAAGGGTCACGAGGAACCATTGCGAAATGTCGTTTAAAAACATGGGTTTCCTATCAGTTTCGGTGTAAAAATATTATTACGAGGATAAATGGTACCGATGTGGAGAGGGCGACTCGCCGATATTGCTCATTCGTTGGGAATATGTACACCACATATGGTGGTCGTACATTGCTAAAAATATTAGTTGTTTCAGTGGCGAATGACCGATGGTCAAATTTTCAAAAATCTGCGTTTTTCCCACTTTTTGAAATTTTGATACCATCTTACTAAGTTGCGATTTTCTTGGGAAACGCTGGTTGGATCGCATCGATCCTTTTTTAAACGACTAGAACATCGTTTTATGTCAGATATCCTACATAGTTTTGGTATTTGGCTCCACAGAATTATTACATTACGACCAGTCGGATTGTCAAAAAATAAAACGCAGACGGTTTTTTCTTATGCTAATTTTGGTAAGGATGCGAATTGTGAATTTGGCGACAGCTTGACGACAGCTTGGACGCAACGAAAGAATGCACAGTATACCTCTTCAAAAAGATTTCTCGATATGACTGAACGAAACTCGAAAGCTCACGTTCGTGAGCATACTTTCTTTTTTGATTCTCTTACATATCACTCATAGCAACCAAAATAGACAAAAAGAGATCTTTTCACAAGCACATTTCGACAGCACAGTCATCGAACTTGTCCCGTGGCATGTTGGTCTTGATCGCATCATTGAGTCTTTCCAAACACCCACAGTCCGGAAAGCCGTGGAGGCATTTCTCCTGGAAGACGTGAAAATGATCTTTTACATAGGGAATCTATCAGTAATTGGATTCGATAAACTTTAGCCTTACGTAGAAACTCGTCACGCCAGCATAAACCGATTCATAAGCCTGCAATAATAAAAATCAGTCAATAAGTGCGCAAATGGTTTTGATTTGCGCACAATTGGCATGGTCAAACAGGAAAGTCAATTCCTGCGGCGAGGGTAAGGAGAAAATCTCACTATCAGCCGAAAACCAAAAGCCAAGAAGACACAATTTCAGAAGCCACGAATCCTATTTATAACAGCAAGGCGCTTTGCTAGCCATTTTCGGGTATTTCTCGCTCCTTATTCGTCACTTTGTCTAACTGGAAAAACGATTCATTGCATCCACACATAAATAATCTCGAAACGTTTCAAAGCCCCACAAAATTCCCAACAAATTGTAAGATGTGCTCACTCAGCTGTAGCTGTGACTAGTTGGAAATTAGGGATGATGCCTTGGGCGTTCCAGTTTCAAGCAGCTAGGAAGGTTGTCATTGTCCAATGAATTCTATCGCAATCGTGTATCCTAACTCTAAAAAAACCTTTACCCTCTTCGTTTGTTCAAAGCCAAATGCAAAGTTAAAGTCTGATTCTCTCCAAAAAATCCTCAAATTTCCTTCAGAATTATCCCAGACATATTTCTTCCCTTTCTTAAAAAATTTTCTACAAACGTTTCACAGCACATCCTCACCCAAACTCTTAAAAAACCCCTTCTGATCCTGAAATGCTTGGCTCGATCTTGGTTCTGGTGCGCACGCTTTCCTCTCGCAGATTTTTTTTGGGATTTCCACTAAAATTTTAAAGATTTCGGGGAGGTGTGCGCATCTGAAACTCAATTTTACTGCGCGCAGCGGAAATCCTGCAAATATTTGTTTCTTAATGCCAAACTAATGATATCGAAACCAAATGTTACAGTTTTTGAGTCAGTGAGTTCCGCGTCAAAAATAATAATTTTTATGAGGATTTCCGCTGCGCACAGTAAAATTGGGTTTCAGATGCGCACGCCACCCTGAAATGTCAAAAAATTTAGCAAAGCCCGGAAAAGTTTGCGAGCGGAATATGTGCGCACAAGAACCCCTATCGATCCAAGGAGTCCAGGAACAGATACGCTCTTAGAGGAGTTTGAGAGAGAGATTATGAATCGTCAGCGAAGCGGCCACCTTCCAGAAAAATAGACGAGTGCAGCGAGTCGAATTTCTTGTGCCCAACTGTACGGAATTTGATATTTGAACCTTATTTTTACCCCTATGCGCATTCACCCTTTACAACGACTGCTCGATAAATGCGAGTCGCCGTGAGCCGCTTCGATAAAAACTGTGCCGCCACATCCTAACTGCCGGTTTAGTGATTATTCATTCCAGCCAAACGTAGACAGCACACGTGCGCCTTGATCTTTGGCCACTTGCACAATGGTGTCCAGAAGTAAGGACGCGTCATAGGACATGGTGAAAGATGTCCTAAGAGGCATCTAAACCTTAGAACTCCGTTAATGCATATCCTGCTGGTGCATATTCTGGGACAATTAGCTGCGGCCATTTTCAGACTCTCTCGTCTCACAATTGTCTTGCAATTGCCAGTATGCGGTCATTGGCTACGGTTCCATCCTTCACGATCCTCTGGCTCTGTTCCACCATTGCCATCGATGGTAATAATCCGGGAAACCAGCAAGTTTCCGTTTGCAAGAGAGACGCCTCCGCCGAGGGTGTTATATCCTCAATCGAACGATGCGGGTATTGTTATTTCGTGTTAGATCCAAACGTTTACTGGAACCAGATCCACAGCCCGTCGGACGACGTCCATTGCCCGTATCGCATCAATATGCTGAATGTGCGAAAACTATGCGCCCGATGGAACGCGTCGGTCTTACGTTCAGATTTCAACTTTACCTAGTCGAAAAAGAAGACTTTCGAGGTGTTCATGGTCGGCCTAGAAGAATTGGGCGTGGGCGAACAAGGATACGATTATCCGATCGATTGCGCTTTCGAGCTGGTAAGGTAATGGGAGATGTTTGCACGTATTTTGCTGAAAGCCATCACCCGCCTTGGAGCCATGTATGGAGGGCCACTTCAAGCTGCACCACGTGTATAAGCTGTACCCTTGCGCTACCCCCGCAAAAGTGAAGTTTTGATCTAGATTTATTTAGCATCGTTAAAAAACAGTCTACATAGACGATGAAATATAGTTTTAATCTGTTATTCCTGCCATAGGACGATGACTTGCCGCCGTGCGATCATGGTCTGCTGCCCGAAGCTTACAAGATGTGGACAGGCAAGACGTTCCTGTCCTCGCCCTGAGGTCTTTTCGTTTTTGTATAAGGCTGCCTGCGGGACTGTA
>JAQGCW010000710.1:0-10144 GCA_034700065.1 Mesodorylaimus bastiani | reverse complement strand
CATGTCTTTCATAAGTTTGGGTTCAGAATAGTTTTTGGACACTCTTTCCTGGAGGGGAACAGTTTTTGGGTTCTTTTTGTGCTTGCTTCGTTGTAGTTTCGTTCGACAACAGATTGATGATCTGTTTCTCCAAAACTTTTGTTATACAAGCGAAGGAATCTTAACCCCAGTTCATATCCTTTCAGCCAACGTATTCCGTCGTTTCCACGAGAACGATCGAAATATACCGAATCGCTATTACGGACCCGTCGATCCGGCTTCCCGACCGCCTTACGATTATTTCTCGCGCCTACTCCCGCCGAATCTCTTCGTGAAAATTCTCGGCATACTACCGTGGAGGCAACGTGTCGCGTGTCGTCGAGTCAATCAGCAATGGATGAAAATGAGCAACTCCATCGTTGCCGTCACAACGCCAACGATCGATCTCGAGATGTTCGGTCAATGGGAATCGGACGATTTGGAACGTATGATCAAGATCGTCGGCGATCGATTGGAAACATTGATCTTTCCGAAGAGTCTTCATCGATTTCACGAGTACAATATGGATTTCGTCACCGTGGTCAATTCGTTCCGTTCGTTGCGTACGGCGAATTTCGGCTCGTATCAACTGCGTCCCGAACGTGCTCGAGCGTTCTTGGATCGATGTCCGAATTTGAAAACGTTGACGGCGGCGATTCAATTGGATTTAACGGAGGACGAGGAGAGTCGAAAACCGCACGCAAAGATCGAAGAGTTACATTTGCATCATCCGGATCGCAATGGAGCCGGAGCGACCGATCCGTACTTCGTGGCCATCGCCGAACGTTTTCCGAACGTGCGTCGAATGTACCTCGAAACCGTCGATCACTTGTCGGGCAGCGGAGCGTCGGCGTTCGTCGAACGGTACGGTTCGCGTTTGGAACACTTGGAGATGCAATTTACGAGCCAACGCAATCACGTTCCGTTCTGGCACGAATCGCATTGGGCGCCGAGTTTAGGCGATTTCACGGGCATCGCCGCGTGTACGAATTTGAGCACGTTGGTGTTGACCAGTTCGTATTTGGTCACCGATGGATTCATGGAAGCCTTGGGTCGCGGGTGTACGAATTTGGAAACGTTGGATTTGCATGGAGCGAAAACGTTGACCGACGAAGGACTCGGACGATTGGCCGCATTGCCCAAATTGACCAGACTCAATATCAGTGGCGGAGCTCGGCGATTGAACGGCGGATTATTGATTTTGGTGAGAGAAGGTAAGTCCGTTTACGATTTTCCGATGGATACAATCGGACAGACTTTTTTCTAAATTTTTTTTCAGGGCGTTTAGTACAACTTTTACTACGCGAATTCGATCCATCGGACGAAGTCATCAAAGCGTGCGTTCGTTATTGCCGATCGTTGACCGTATTGGACATTCGTGGCGAAAGTCTGACGATCGAGGACGATTTGGAAGTGGTCAATTTGTACGGACGATACGGACGAACCGAACGTTTGCTACTTCGTTCGTACAATCGCACGTGGAACGATCCGCGCGTGGGCGAATTGCAATTGGCCGTGAAGAATGGCGAAGATGGGCACCAACATCGCGGACGTTTCGTGATCGATATGCGCATGGAGATGGAAGGATTCGTGGACGCCGAAGACGCGCAGGAGTTGGACGAGGATCCGAACGTGTTGGTCTTCTTCGACAATGGTGACGACGAGGATTATGATTATGAGGACGAGGAGGACGGTGAGGATTACGATTACGAGATGGACGAGGACGAGGAGAATTTATTGGGTGCTGCGTTGGCATACGGAGGTTTGGTGATGGGCGACGTTTACCAAGGAGAGATCGAAGACTTGGAAGAGGAGTTCGGAATGGACGATGATTATTATCCGTTCAATCCTTGAGCATGGAGATTCCGAATGGTATGGCTTTTTTGGGGAGGTTGGGTTAATTACGTTTAATCGTGTCAGATTTCTTGAATTTCTTGATTAGAGTTTTCTCATTTTGGCATTTTTTCATGCGTTGATTTTTTTCTTTTTTTGCTTTTTTCATTATACCGTGTCTCGCATAAATTGCATTTCTTCATGTCTTTTTTTGGCCGACCACGTTGAATGTGGGTTTTCTTTTTGGCTACTTATCGATTGTTAGAGTAACATCGCTTTGGGGCTATAGAATTTTTTGTGGGCTCTTTTGAGTCTAACGTTAGTACATCGAAGGGGATTTCAATTTTCGCTATTTCATGTTCTTGTTGATCGTCTGTTGAATTTTTCACAATGTGTTTTGAATAATTTTGGGTGTATCATTCGCATGTTGTAGAGGTTGCAGCTCACTAGCAGTTTCTGGGTAGTGCTGAGTCACATATACGGTTAGTTTAAAATATTGAGTTCGCCTAGTTTTTTATGCACGCTTCACGTTGAAGTCAACTTGACCTCTCCGATGTGCTTTGCACAGAATCTGTGCATTGGTGCAGTCCAGACGGGCGCGCTGTATTTCTTATACCCCTATTACTAAGCGACAAAACACCTAGAGCTTGCAAAAAGGTGGTATCTCATGGAAATAGCATTCTAAGCTTTTGACTACAGATCAATTTTAGCCTATTAATCCAAGAAAAACTATCCGTTAAGCTATCCGTTCCTATCAAGGCTCAAACTCACGTTGTCAAGGCGACAACATCGAAGTGAATAAAGCGTCTTCTAGTGCAACTTACAATTAGAATTAGCGCATCGTGCCAAGGTGCTGACATGAAAACTAGGCCTTGCATAATCCGAATACTGTTACATAAGACTTAGGTCAGTGGACTTTGCGAGTCGGGACTGTGTTTGCAATGCGTCTTGCGATATTCTTGATGACCATAGCGGTGAATATCAGGTGAGTCCATTCAATGCGCAAGTGCTCGGCAGTCGACTGTGTTCTGATTAGAATAACAGTCTGGTTACCAGTGCCTGCTCCAGCCCAGCTTCTGGGACACTCATGATAGCCTAGGCTGACCTCGAAATGCAGCTATTGGGCCTAACATCTGTCTGACCCACTCGTATTCTTATTCTTTCAGCGCTGCAAACCAAATATGCCAGCTACCGTCTGACTTCGACACGACTTGCACATCTGCACCCCTCAATGGCGTAATCAGTGGTGGCCGATGTTTCTTCCTGATCGATCAACAAATGCCATGGGCAGAATCGTTTTTCGCATGTGCTATACTGAACGCTTCTTTCGCTCAGATTCATTCTGCAGCGGAATTTGAGAAGATTCAGCGACATTTTAGCGTTAGTAAACGGACTCAAGCCATGAGCCTTGAAAGGACACTTAATTAAAACCTAGTTTCAGGCGTTACCCAAACCTCTAAACAACAAGTACGGCTGGATCGCCATGAAAGTTGATGGGAGGAAAGCGAAACGTCCGAAAGCAGACGGCTTCTTGGATCCTAACAACACGTTCTGGCTCACTGGACCAAATGCGTTTGACCGACGATTGAACGCTGGTAGCACTTGGATTAATACTCATGCCAAAGATGATAAGTGGACATTCAATAAAGCGTTGTGCCTGCACTTGTACAAAGATTATAAGAAAGTCGGCGATCAGCAATGCGATGCGGAACATTATCCGATCTGTCATCGCACGAGTAAGCGGCCCTTTAAAATACGTGTCAGCCATCGTCAGACATCTTCAGTACAGTTCCTCTCCCAGCTGGTTGATAGCCTCTCCTGTCAGATCCCAGTCAAAAGTACAAGTATCATCCAAACGTCTGCATGAGTGAAAAGGTCATCGAAATGTCCGAGGGTTGCGAGCCGAGAAGCTGCGGTCGAATGTGCGATCAATGCGTCTGGTGTCGCAGTTTCAATTACAAGCGAAATGAAGAAAAGTGCGAACTCTTTTCTTGGTCGATCGCCGATGGACAGAAGAAGACGAATGTTAGTGGATGTTATCATTACAGTATCGAAGTCTAAGAAATGGCTGATTTGCCTAGCGTATTCTTATGCAGCTCGATCGAATCACAATTCAGTGTTCCTTTAACGAGAAAGATCAGATGTACCGTAAACAGAAATTTGTGGCCCCCATTGCATCCAGGATAATAATTCTTTCGAGGTGCGGGAGACGTCGAGATGGGACACAAAGCTTTGACATGGCTTGAGTCGACAAAAAATTAAAACTTTTCTCGCTAGTTTTCTATTTTGCCATTATTCGATAAAGCTGATCCTGGTCATTGATATCTTCGATGATCAGTGATCGGTCGCTTCCTGCACTGATAAAAATAATTTACTGACCAGACAGAAAGAAACTATTTTGAATCCTACAGCATATAAGAATATAAGAAAACCCCAAGACCCAGGAGACGACTTCTTAGCTCAAGCTACACATATTGTGCATTGCATAAACATTCAAGCCGGTAACCTCAACCTAAATCTTACAACTCTGTAACGACAATTGCTTCGACATAACTCTTACGTCTATCGACATTTGTTCTCTCAACTACATCCAGTCTCTTTTGAGCCCATGTGTCTGGCGTTTTCTGTGCACGATCACTTCGTCTAGCGTCTTGATCAGCCGGAGAGCTCGATACGCGTCGCCTTCGGAGTTTCTCGAAAACCACGTACGATCCGTAGGCGAACAGTTGGACGATTGTAACCATGGAGAATCCGAGGAACACGCCCATGATACCGCTAACATCGCACATGGCCATGTAATACGCCGATTTACGTCTTTCTTCGTAATGCGTTTTCGATGAAACCGGCATAATGATATTGATGCGACTCCAGGACGAGTTGGCCGGTTTATGCTCGTCCTTGGCGTATCGAATTTCCGCGAAGCTGGTGGAGAATACGGGATACGTCCATCGGGAGCAACGAGGCTTGCACGGAGTGTCCCTGCTGGTCATGGAGGCCAGTGATTTGAACTGAAAAACAACCGCGTGTTTGCGCAACTTTTCTTAATGCGAAGATCTCAGAAAACGAGAAACTTACGAAATCAGTCTCGAGAGAACTCATCGAGCTTTGTTGACTTTGATGCTGAGCGGCGGCGGCTGGCGGTTTCGCGCTCGTGGAACCATTCCCGGCGTTGGGCTGCACTGACTGGGTGGCTCCAATCGGCGGACCGTTGTCCTCTCTTCCGCTCTGACCGCCGTCCAATCCTAAGCCGATCAGGTACAGCTGCTCGAACATACACGTGTAATTGCCCACGTGGTTCGATCCCGCATTGAGCATACAATTAAGATATTTCTTCGAAATATTCAACATAATATCGTGTTTGCATTGCGTGCCGAGATCGTCGTAATACGAATAGTGGTCCATCGAGGGCACTCGTCCCTCCGCGATGCAGCCGGTGCTCTCTCTGATCTTGATCGGTTCGTTCAGTTGCAGGACGACGTCCATGTTCGAAGGGACGGGAGTCGGAGCGAGGAAGAGTGACGGAATTTGATTGACGTAAATGTCGAAAGCTTCGTCGGTGATGCCGTACTGATCTTCCGAATGGAACGTCCAATCGGTCCTGATCGAGAAAGTCAAACCTTTCGATGTCAAAGGACCGAGATCGCTCGAAGCGTGCGCGATTTTCGAATGCTGATGATCCAAGGATCGAAGCTGAAAAGGTTGCGGCATGTCTCGTTTTTGCTCCGGACCAATCAGGATCGGCATTGCTGTACTCACGTCGAAGTGATAACAAGACAACATCGCCATCAAATTCGCCTCGACAATGTCGCAACAGCCCACGCTCGTCCCGTGGAAACTACAATCCCCGATCGCTTCTCGACACGGCATTGAGAACACGTCGGATATATCTCGACCATCCTTCTCGGCCTCGATGGCCGCGTCACGGAACGCGAGTCGAGCCAACTCGTATCGGAGATTGCCCAATTCCTTCCAGGACACTCCCCACTCGAGGACTCGTCGAATGTACCAAAAGACGTACTCTTTATCCATCTTGGTCCAGAGTAATTTCGATCGAGACAATCGTTCCGTCTGATTCGAATATTTCATCCAATGAATAAGCAACGATTTATTGATTCCGTACGAGTGATGACACACGCTGACGTTGGGGAAAGGCGCCGATTGACTGACCAAAACTGCGTCGTTGAAGATCGATTGAACTTGTGTGTATTGATCAATGATTCCGTACGATTGGTAGGCGATGATGATGGACGAGAAGAATATGGCTAGGCGGAACATGACTCGGTCGACGGCGAGCTTAGCCTTATACGCTTCTGGCAGACCGCAGATCGATACCTTTTCGACGAATATTTCCATCGGGCTCGGGGGTGCTCGGAGAATAGATTCGTCGATGTTCGGGTCGACCAAGTCGATTTTGCGAGAACGATCGGAAGTCGAAGGAGCTGATGAGCCTTTCGTAGCCATTTGGACTTACTAAACGAGAACGCTCGGTTCGTAATGTTCAAAAGGATACTCGTAGGTAACTTCTGTTTGATAAAGATCGCAGAGAGAGACGAGCTAACGAACGAGATATAAAGTTGGCCTCGAATGCTGCTTCGCACTATACCGATTGAACCGACCATACAGCGTCATGTTTCTTAGCAACCTCGCAATGACAGCGTAAAAGTGGGTTTATTCAACTCGGAATTGCATTTTGCACTTTGACGGTGCAGCCCAAAACTTTTTTGTCGGTGCTTTAATACTACCGCGATACGAAATCAAATTTTCTTTAGCACAAAGAATCGCTCTACAGTTGAAGATGTGTTCAAGATGATCAGTCAATAAAGTTAGATGTAGCACCATCGACATCTGGGAGGGATTTTATTTGTATAGGTGGAAAACTCTTACTATGGATGTTTTCAGCATGTTGCAAGAGAATAAGATTTATGCGAGTTCTGAAGGGCAATTTTCGAGCGTATCTGTCGAACTGTTCGTCCCAAGTTCTTCGGCGGCCGAAGTTAAAAGATGAACCATCAAGACAACCCTTGAGTCCACGCCTTGAGCTTCACTGTTTTCACGTTAAGTCGTGTGTGACGAGGTTCAAGTTGCCACCAAATGATATCGTTCCCGATGTGGTGATAGATTTGCATGGCGCTCGAGTGCACTGGTCCTTCTAGTTTTGTTTGGACAAGTTTTGCCTTGTATCTTCATGAACTTTCGTTGGACTACTGGGCTCACGTTCAGGGCCTGTTTTATGTTAAGGTTCTTCGTTCATTTGAGTATAGTGTATAAAGACGAGCGTTTTTCGAGATCCCACAGTGTGAATTCGAGAAGTAAAAAGGAGTCAGATCTCTGCCGGTTTATTCTCTAATCGTCAATCGTAATTCTTCTTTGGTCAATATTCAATCGAGTTCATCATCAATGTCGAGACAAATTGGTCGTCGATTGAATCAATGGAATCAACCTTATCGTCGTCCATCCGGTAAGCAATAAGAGGGTTTTGGGCAACGGGTTTTCTGGGTCCTAATCAAGGGCTTCCCTGGATTCAGTTGGGGTCAAAGTTTAGTCCCTTGGGTCCCAGGAAGCTTCGTTGCAGTGTCATCCAATAAGAACCACACGCATCCATTCGATACGATTCGCTTCTGCACCTCGGATATAAGACAAGTTACCTCATCGGACATGCACAGCAGTCACATAAACCTGATTCCCGCCCTTCCAAAACTCACTTCTGACCATTGCAATGGCTGCCGTACGAACCGGCCTTATCATACACAGCGTCAATATCGGATTTACCAGAGGGCACGAGAGGAAAGATATCGACCCACCGAGGAACGCCCAATCCGAGACGAGATTCGCATCGAACATTCGTGCGATCCCAATTGCGACTAAAGGCGAGTCGGTAATCAACGGAATCAGTGCGGCGAAACCGATATACCTCAAAATCGCCTTGTCATCACGTTCCACAGTGCTCGTGTTCATCATGGACGAGTTCATCATAGATCGATGGTGTTGGAGAACTCGATATATTTGTGAAAAAAATAATTCCAGATTCCGGCGCACCCTATTGCGAAACGCATCTATTTAGTAAGACAATAGGGAGCGCCGGAATCTCTAATTTTTGGTTTTATCTCGAGGTCGAGATATTTGAAATGGCCCGCCGGCCACGTTAAGTATACGAGACTCCGGCGCTCCCTATTTCCAATTACTTGAGGCTGAGGCCATTCTCGAAAAGATGCAAATACGAGTAAGGTTTCTTGAAATTCGCGCGCTATTCTCCAACTTTCATGAAAGCCTACTCATCAAACCACCCGCTTCTTATTCCATACGAATTACCCCAAACATATCTACTGTACCACAAAAAAAAACGGGCTCATCTAATAATTCTCACATAATCGAAGTGGCAGTCCTTTCGAAATTCGAATGATTACTCAGGAAATTCCTCACCGCACGCCTAAACCTATAATTGAACCAACTATAAATAATGGGATTACAAATCATGGACGTCATGGCGATCAAATGTGCCACGGCGAATGTCAACGTGAAATATCGCCAATGCAGGAAATATTCGAACATATCGAAATCGCGTACCAAATTCACCAAATTGAACGGGCACCAAGTGAGTACGAAACTGGCGACCATGGCGGCCATCATACGATTCGTACGTTTACGTCGCATCATCGATCGTTCGGCGAAATCGGCCGACATCGTGCCCGTGGATGTCAATCGAACGGAATATTGTTTCAATATACGACAGCTGATTCTCGTGTACAAACACGCGCATAAGATCAACGGTAAGGCGTATTGTAGGATGAGGACGGCGATACCGTACGCTCGTCGGCCCCACGTCCACGATCGCGGCCACTCCTCCACGCACACGCGACCGCACATCTCCATATCGCCCTCGGTCAACTTCTCGATCCGCTGGAAGGCCGACATGGGGACGGCCAGCAGGGCGGCGAACGACCAAAAGAAGGCGATGGCCAAACGCGCCTTCTCGTAAGTGATCTTCACCGAATGCGGGTAGCAAATCAAATAATATCGATCCACAGCGATCGTGATCAAAGTGAAACTGGAGACGAAAATCGAAGCCGCTTGTAAGAATCCGATGATATAGCATAGGAAATCGGTGAATACCCAAATCCTCGTGAAGATTGTTATGGCCGTAATCGGAAGCGAACTAAAGCCCATGAGAAGATCGGAACACGCCAAACTGACGATGAACACGGTACGTACGGTGAAATTCACACGTCGCTCGATCACCATGTACAAAACGGTGAGATTTCCGATAATGCCGAATACCCATATGATCGAGTAGAGAACACCGAATACCCATTGTACCGAGGTTTGGTCCACGTAATCGGGAGCCATTTGTTGTATGGAATAGCACGGAGGCGCGGACGTGGATAGGCCATTAGGATAGGAGTCATTCGCCGATGTCGAGGATGCGTCTAATACGGAGTCCAGCCGGTCCATGATTGCGGCGAGGAGGGCTGAAACGGAGAGAGAACGGAGATTTGTTGAGGTTTCACGTGGATTGAAGGTTTCTCGTGAGAAAAGTGGAGTTGAGGTTTCTCACGAAGGATATAGCTAAACTGAATGGTCGACGGATTAGTATGATAAACAAGTGGCATATAACTATGTTACAATCTCAGGATAACTCAAATTGCTGATATAGCCTGCCAGAGTCTTCAAGCAAAGGCCATTGAAAACGACATCAACTCACTCAAGAAAATGTCGATAATGTATGAGTTAAATGTAAAATGTCTACAGGAACTCCAAATAGGAAGGTCAACGAACTCATCGACGAAAATGAATGCAGTGTCGCGGTTGACATGTGAGGAGGTTTGAGGTGGGAGCGGAGGGGAAAGAGCACTTTCAAAAACACAAATGTCAAGAGGTATGTACCAGTAAAATTGGAAAGAGGCCAGATCTATTTCAGAAATTCCTTCAAATGTACGCATCCAGACAATTCAAAGAACCATGTCAAATCTTACGAGATCTTTGGTAAACTTATTGCTGCCATCCCACAAGAGACACTAGCCTTCAGTACATGACACATATTTCAATGATTACCAGGCGGCTACTACGCGGGTGCTCGGGCAACCAGGCACGGTTGATACCTGCAGAAGTTCAATGAAGCTGACCAGCGGCATTCAATTCATGACCTTTGGACTTATGGATGATATGGATGATCGACCTGACAATGCTTCGTAAAGTCAAAGAGCTCATTAACTGGACCGTCATTCTTCAAAGGTAATCTCAAAACCTGATAATGTGACCCTTCGATGACCAATAACTAACTTCGTAAACTACGCAT
>JAQGCW010000709.1:0-10148 GCA_034700065.1 Mesodorylaimus bastiani | reverse complement strand
CCGCACGTGATTGGTTGACTTTCGCCGCCAGGGGATCTTCGACAATCAATACTTGACTTGGGAAAAAATGAAGAAGGTCAGATGTGTGAGGGATTCGATCTCGCGCACGCCCAACGAGGCGGCCACGAATCCTTTGAATCAGCTGGACCATCCAATCGATCGATCGCCCGCGGGGAGTCCTGTCCTGCCGGCGGTGGACGATCAAGGGTAGCCGCTCGACGAAGCGGTGAGCTCTTGGTTGCAAGATCTCGCGAAAAACGATCAAAAGATGATCGCAGTGAACTGGACGGCAACGAATTGGATCTCATGACATCACGGTTAGGGTGAGTTTTTTTTTTGCTGGTACTGATATCTGTCCATATACTCGGCCATTGTCCAGATCGCTTTGCTCACCTTGATCGTTGCGAACTTGTCTTCTTGGTCGAAATGGTCCTTGGTGTTGGAAGAGCGCTCCACGGGATGAGGGTCCAAGAGGGTCCAAGGGGGTCCCGGGGGGGGCTCAGGGGTGACGATTCTCATCCGCCCTAGAAGAACTAATCAGCTATCTCCTGATTGCCGATCAGTCGGGGGACAGCAATGCAAATGCGGGAAGATCACCATCAACCGAAAAGATTGTCATCAGACGCGTTCCACATTGAGTCTGCAGTGTCGACACTCTAATAACGACGATGCTAGGTCGACTGATCGCGTCTAAAGGTTGCCGAAGTGTGTCCGATACAGATTATACGGCCGTATTTGGGCAACTGTTGAGCCTACCGAGGGCACCCGAGGCCTAGATTCTATCAGCTTACTTTGCGACGACTAACAGCAACGATTGGACGGAATCGTAAGAGGATAAATAGCCGTTTGGATAATCCACAGGCTGTACTGGGGCCTTAATCCTGGGTTTATAGTCTACTTCGATACAAAACGGTCCTGACCACCAGCAGAAGCTACCCAATTTTGGTACCTTCTGTGCGTTTGGAACTTTATCTCGGTGGAACCCAGGTACGGAACTGTACAGTAGCAGGGTAATCTTGTCCAAGCGATGCACAAAGGACTCGCCTAACTGAAGCCTTCATCAATCCATCTCATAATCACTGATCATGACACAATTAGTTCCATAAATGGCACATTACATGAAACATGCACGCAAAAGCTTTCTATCAAAAAAGATCTGTCAGCATCCTACACCTGTTCGAGTATCCTTGCTGCTTTCCGATTCTTTCTTCATCATTCGCTGATCCTCTTCCTGAACGACCGCGAATTGATTCTCCCAATCGAAAAACTCGTAATACGAAATTCGATGATCTCGGATCATATCGTCCAAAATCTGCTCGAGCTTCCTATACGGCACTTCATCGGCGAACCTGGAATGAAATGCTCATTCTAAGTTAATCAAACTCCAAATAAAACCATGAGATAACAAACACGAACTTACCGTAAACCTTTGATTATTTCACTAAATTCGATGAATTTCAATGGAAGACCATTGCATAATTCGGTCGCGGGAATCGACGATTTCAACTCGGCTATTTCCACCGAATTCTCGACGTGCGTCCACGGCAATTCGCCACGCCACATTTCGATCAGAACGAATAATAACGATATCAAATCGTCGCTGGGTCCCAATTTGCTTACGCAGAGCACGTGTCGTCGTCGAAAGCGAGAACCGTTTGGTAGGCGATGGACGATTATCGCGGAGATCTTGTAAAGACGCCTTCAACGGTTCCATAACCAAGTAGGGCGGCACCGACGTCGCTGAATAATCGTACAATTTCGGAATGTGATTGTTTCCTGAAAAGGAAGATCATTAGAATAGCAAAAGACAGGGAAAACGCAAAAGAAATCTGACCGAACATACCTTGAAGTTTCTTCAAATATTTTGCTTCGGATTCGATCGTCGACATGGCGGACACCTTTTGCAACTTCAACGCCACGCAAATCTGCGAAAGATCATCAACTTGTTTCGTATTGACCGCTCGTACAACTTGTCCGTAACCGCCTTCGTCCGCCTTGTCCGTAACCGCCTTCGATAGCGGTCTAAAAAAAGTGAATCGATCGGATCAGAAGGCGAAGTCGAAGAGGATGGAAAAACAGAATTGCCTCGAGGAACTGCACTTCCCTTTTCATGCACAACCAACCCCCAAATTCCAAATCCCTCCAATAAGCCCAAAGAAAGAACCGAAGGAGGCCGAAAAAAAACCACACAAATCGTCTTGCAAGTCCTGGCCTGATCTCAATCAAGATATTCTAAGAAAACACCCACAAATGACAAAGAAAACTGAACTTACTATGAGATACTTTCCATCGATCAGATCGTCTTTCTTGTATCGATTCGTGACGGCGTCGATTTCGTCCGACGACGACGACGACGATGAAGAAGAATTTTTACGTTCGACTGCCGCCATAACCTAAAAATTGAGAATACGAATAACTTACATGACAAAACGAAAAAAATACAGGAAAAACAAACAAAAGAAACAAGAACTCATTGTCAGTACTTACACTGAATTTTATATCCAATTTATATCGAAAATTTTCGATCGCTCGTCGAATGATCAAACGCTAATATTGCGCGAATTCGAAAAATCGTCGTCGAGATTTTAAAATTCCGATCGTCCCAACCACTTGGTCAAAATAAAACCGATGTGAAATCGATTGTAGAGCGATCCGAATCGAACGGTCGACGATGGACGACGAGAATCTTTGATCAAATATATTCGGAGAATTTTTGAGTGATGAATAATTTTTTTAAAAATTTCGCTCGGTGATAATAATGATTGAACGTCGATCGATCGTTTTCAAAATAACATAGTTTCACCGATTACTGTGTAATTTTTTTCGTTTCTGATCGATTGAAACGATCGTCGATCGAATCGAATTCCGAAATCGAAGGAAGAAATCGAACGACTGTCTGATTGATTGATTGATTGATTGTCGTCGCCTGAATATCACCAACAACCTCACTGCTTATGACATAATGAAATCGTTGTCTGCTGGGAAGCGGCAAATATTCAATTTTTCGATCCGGCGATTGAAATCAATAAAAAATGGAATCAATGAAATCTTTCTGAATCAAGATAGTTTTGAATTTTGTTGAATCAAGATAGGATAAATTTAAAATTTTGTGAACAAAACTTGTCGAATCAATGTAAATTTGGATACCGATCGAAGTATTGAAACGAATTTTTCGGATATTTCTTTCGGAGATCAAGAACAAAAGTAAGCAACGTTTTCTTTTCCGTCTTTGATTTTTTGTGCAAATGAATTTTTACTGATTTGATTGTGAAATTGATAACGTCTGACATGTTTTCTGTCGTGATTTGAATTGAACGATTAGATTTTTCATTTTTTGCTGCACTTTTTGAACAATTCTACATGTGATGACGCCGGAATTTCAAACTTTTTCTAACGCTCCAAATTTTTTTCCAGATTCGTATTGCTTGAAGACAACAATGAGCTCGAAACAACGCCAAGAACCATTTACGGACGATTGGACGGCGGCTGACGAAGCTTCTCATCGATTATTTGCCAACAATGACGGCACGTGGAGTCATCGAAATGAATCATCGTCGACTTTGGTCGATCGACATTATTCATCGACATTTCATTGCTCGACGTCCGGACATTTCGAACGGGATTCGGTTCACGGCGATGGTCGTCGATTGGAATTGAAGCCCAATAAGGAGATCGGACATCGCGTTCTATTCAGCAGGTAAGTACGCGTCTCAGTTTTCTTTCGCTCTTTATTTCTTCGGGCGGTTCCTGGCTGGTACTTATTGTTATGGAAAACGAGGGCGGGTTTCTTTCTCTGTCGTTTGTTGTTTACTTATGCAAACGTCGATTCCAATTTGGTAATAGGTACGTTTGTGAGGAAATGTTGTCCATCTTTCCCTCCCGTCCCGTCTCTTTTATGTTGCGGGTGGAGGAAGTATGATGGACAAAAGAGACACCGCTCGGCTCGTGCGGGTCATTTCGGGTCGATGGAGGTTGATTCGTGGTCGTTGGTCGAGGTCTTCGCGAGTTGATTGGATTCGAGAAGGGGCGTGAGCCCCTTTCCCTTTCTCATCCGCCTTCGTTTCGTGTTTTATGTGTGAGAAAGATTCGACTCTTCCTGTCGACTTATCATCGAATTATAACTACCGGCCATTGGAAAGTGATTGAACGAGTTCCGAGAGGCAGGGCGAGCAAGTTTTGCGGGTCATGTTCAAGAACGGAAGATACAAATTTTTCAATTGCCTCATTTTTCATAGAACGAACTTCGAATCCTTTTTAAGTTCTGCGCCGCCAGTTGTTTTTTTTTGTATTGAATCCACATCATCAAAAGAGAGCCGCCCGGGCCGCTGTTTTTATTTCGGTACAAGATTGGCGAGTTGTTAGTTTTGACACGCGTCGAGAGTAGTTTTCTGACAACTGACACTAAACTTTCCGCCTTCTTTCTCTGGCCAGGCGGCGAGAGAGAGAGAGGCGAGTGAGAGACCGACCCAGAGATCTTTCCCTTTTCGTTTTCTCCTTCGATCCAACACGCCATAAATCTCGCTGGTGGTGACACCCCCGACGGAGAGGCAGGTGTAAGTGAAAATGGCCTGGGGAATGAAGGCATTTTTGATGAATGCGTTATGAATTGTCGTTTCGTTTTCCCCAGAAGCTTGCTTACTTATTGTTAGCTAGAAAGATTCGAGCGCGCTTTTGTTACCCACCACCCAGCTGATAACGTCTCTTGAGTTCGAGTCCAGAATTTCCTAACTATCGGCGAAAAGCTAACGGTTAAAAAGCTAACTTTCGGCTTTTTTATAATCGCGAGAGCTAAAGCGCAGCAACTGAAAACGCTTCGGGGCGTTTTGCGCGGAAAGCCTCGTGAGCTTCATCGTCGAGCGAGCACGAAGGCTCTGCGTTGAATGTTTTGAAATACCAACAGACCGGAGAGGTGTACGTGTTCGTTGGTTGGGCTATGATTCTGGAGCGTGCTTATTGGCGTATCAGGTATGCAATGAGTGCATACTACTCGTACAACACAAACGCTCGATTCATTGGCTCTTCGTGTTCCCGTCTGTTTGTTGGAATAGTACTAGTTTCGTTGGAGGGATAATTTTAAAATTTCACACTCTACTCGCGTTTTGGAACTGTGTATAATTTGTCGTGAGTGAGGGTGGATCCATCGTTGGGTTGGTTTCGTTTTCACTGCTGTGAACTTTTTTTGGACTTCAAAGTAAACCGCTTGAATCCCGCTTTTGGATTCCGGGTTTATCTTATCAGAAGGAAGGCCATTTTTTAACTGGCCTTTGCCCAGTTTAGTTTTTCTTTTATTGATTTATTTTACAATCCCGTCTTTTTCCCCATGTTTATAGGAGTATCCAAGTTCACTGTTCACTAATTCGAACATCTCTTTAATTTTCAGAATAGCGGATCATTGGAATCAAGAAAACGATACGTCGGGAGATTTCGAAGGAACAATTACCAATATGGTGGTCAACGAAACCAGTGCGTTACGTTTGGATTTAAATCGAGGATTCAACAATTCGGGAACGATTCGTATTGGTATGAAGGTGAGTGCGAGTTTTTGAATTTGTGGACTTTGCGGGGCTTATGGCGAAGAGGTTTCGGGGGCTGATTGGGTCTTTGCATCAGGACGTTTGATGGGATCTGCAGTAAGCAGTAATGGAATCTGATTTCGACGTCGTTCGGCTACGTACGTAAATTGCTGGCGGGAATCGCGGCTGATCGATCGATCGATTGGATATTTTGATCTTCCTTCTTCGATTCGCGGATCAGAAGTTCGGGTCCTCGGATTCGATGGTGACTTTTCTTGAAAATTGAAGATAGTATCCTCTTCGCGGTGGTATCAAATCAGGACGGCACTTTATCTCCACCACCGACGGATATGGATGGCTTTTTGCTCTCGCTCTCGTTTGAATGGACTAATTTTATTCGAGGAGGTGGTTTTCATGGACGCGTTGATGGTTACCTTCTCGCGCGTGTGGCGTATTCGTTAACGTGCGACGCTCTATTTCACCGTTCGTTCGGTCTCGCTCATTTTCGACGACGAGAGCCATACATATTGCTAGTTGAAGAAGAGAGAGAGAGAGACAGAGAAAGCAGCGAAATGGGGACCCCAATAGAAGCTTTTGTGGCATTGACGAAGCCGCCCGCCCCGAAGCGGCTTCTTGATGCTAGCTAACAACGGAATGCTTCCGCGTAAGAATGGTTCTAGTACTAGCGGATGCTCATGAGACACGGGGAAGAAGGACTCCGGGTTGGGTTGGCGGCGGGCGGGCGAGCGAGCGGACGGGAGAGAGCTCATGGAAATGAAGGGCGAATGGGAATGTGGGTGGGCGAAAGAAGCAAAAGCGGACGGCGAAAAACGACGCGCGGCGGCGGCGCCTTGCGTTTCCTTTTTCTCTTTCCCTGGTTCACGCTTCTGCTGAACGCCCTTTTTCTCCCCGCCCCTTGTTCCTATTTCGGTATTCTTTTTCATTTTTTCTTCGATTTCTGCATTTTCGGTAAGAATTTGCGGGACCCTTGGCCATCAACGCGGATCGAATTTCACCGTCGTTCTTAATGGTAGTTTGTGCGATCACGACGGTTAGTGATTCTCGGATTCAGCAGAGCAGCGGTGTTTCGAGCTGCTGGACGGATGGAAATCGCAGTGGATAATGATCATCTGGTAAATTAGCTGAATTTTTGTTCGACCAAATATGGTAGTAGGGCATGTGCACATTAGGGCTTCTTCGTCGGGAGCTGAGGTTTTGCTTGTGTGAAAGGTCTTTCGCCTGCTGCTGGCAAATGTTGTCTCAAAGTCGTTTTCACCATTGCCAACATAAAACCCTCGTAAGTGCGCGAGAAGTTTGCATTTGAAAATGAGATTGAAATGGGCGAAAATGGACGCTTGTGAAAAATGATCTCTTCGGCTTCCATCCGTCGCAATAGCGCGAAGGGGCCACCGAGGCTAAAGTGCTTTTTCTCATGGAATTGTCGACGATTCTATTTGGCCGAGGGGGCGGGTGGGAGGGCGGAAGGTGAAAGTTGACGAGGGACCGGGTGGCTCTCTGCGGATAGAACGTAATCAAGCATAGTTTCTACCTGACCAGGTTCTTCATTATGAAAGCGGCGACCTCGGCTGGAGTCCGTTTTCCCCGGCTTCCGAGCGCATTCCATCCTTTTCCGGTTTTCTCCCCGTTTGCACGAATTATCGAGAGAACGTGCTGGAAGCTTTCGGTTATTCGATCCGCGGGGGCCATTTTCGAAACGGAACACAGTCGCCGACTTTGGACGCGTTCGTGTTCACATTTTATGCTTGCATCCGTCCATTTGTGTGTACATAGGCGGAGAGAGGCTGAGAGGTGAAGTGGCGGGTTCGGTTTTCATTTTCGAACACTGAGGGAATGGAAGGAAAGAGGAAAGGACGCAGGATCGAACATTTCGGTCTTGTCTCCTCGTCGTCCAAGAACGAACCTGAAATACGTAACGAATATTTGCTAAACATCGGTTTCACTCGTTATGCTTCTTGTGACTCGACCGATTCTCGTTCGTCGACTTCTTCCATTCCTCCCTCAACTGAACTGAACTGTATCGGCTTTTCGTTCATTCAATTCGTGTATATGTATGTACAATGTCACAAGTGCAAATAAGACAAACTGGACTCGGACTGGGACTGGCAGTCGTTTCTTCGAAATTAGAATAATTTTATCATCATCGGACGAAAGGAAAAGAGACGAAGGAAGGTTCTACGGCTTGTGTATTTCACCTGCGTCCCCGAGACCGCACGGATATCGGCTTCCAAACGGGCAGAAACCTGACTGTACATATACGGACGGTTCGAATTGGCTCAGCTGCTTTTGAACTCTGGCGTGGGATCACGCTCGAAGGCTTTCTTCTTTTGGGCCATTTCAAAAAGTCTATTGTGGTAATACGAGAATCGGATCGTGCCATTCTCGACCGCTGATATTTTTTGAACTCATGATGTCCGAGCTACTGCACGTCGACTAAGCGGTCTTGAACCAGACCAGAGATTCGTTCGACGTACGGGCTCTCACTCGAGGACTTTGCCGTCAATCAAGAACGTGAGTGAATCACGTCATCGCCGCCCGGGCGCTCGTGACCACTCGAAATCCTCAACCAGATTCGTGCGGGTGTCGTCCTGGAGGGAGAGCTACCGTTTGTCTCTCGTATTACTCGTCTTTCGAGCCTCGACGATTTTCGTTTGCTAGCGACATTTCACCTGTAGAAGCTCTCGGCGATTCGAACGATTCGGCGAATCGACATTTTGGATCGTTATTTCCGACGTGTGCTGCTGGGGTTCGTCGATTTATCCGCGGATATCAAAATCGACTGGTGGACTTCCATAATTAGGAATAGACTTCGTCTCCAGCCTCGTGAATTAAATGAATGCAGAGCTGCAAGCCATCATTCAAACGTTGGCTTTGCGTTTGAAGGTATGAGCCAATGTTCTGTTTGGGATTTGGGATATGAGGATAAAGGGCGACTGATATGAGTATAGGTCAGGATTTCTAGTGGGGTTTAGGGAGTTAGGTTACGGGAAGCATCTGGGATCCGATCAGTCAGGAGAGTCGAACCTATGTATAAGGGTTTAGAGACTTCCTTCCCAGTCGTTTCCAAGGTCGTGCCTGTTGGAAGTTGGATTCTACTTGTAGAAAAGTTCGCTTTGCGATCTTGCGATGTTCGACTATTTTGTGCTTTTGCTGCACTTTCGCCGAACTTCTCGATTTGCACATTGCATAGCGGCTCTGACAATGTGAACCAGAACCTCCTTCTTATCGTCCATTATTCTGCCATGAGGACCCCACCTATTCTTCTCCAGAAGATGCTCTCGATCACTTCGTGGACCGTTTTCCTTCTCGGAAAAGAACGAAGCTCGAAACTCGACAGTATTCCGTAGGAGAAATCTCGCCTGTAGGTATATTTGAAATAGTGGCCCGGTGCTAGCTGGCTTGCTGGACAAACAGAAAGGCGAAATGGGCGGCGTTTCGTGAAGGGAAGCGAACGAGTTAGTTGGAGAGGCGAAAGTTTAGAAATTGTAGAAGGCAAATTTGCCCAAGAGCTGGCTGTTACGTTTGTGTCTAAAGAGGTTTCGGGGCGTTTCTATTCCGACCGAAGAGTGAATTTTGAAAACAGCAGAAGCGAAAGCTTTCGAAGCTACTGTAAGAGGCGTTTTGAATTCCGTTTTGTGTGTGTACTTTTCGAAGCTTTCTCTTCGTCGATCGAGACCCAGACGCAAAGCGACCGACGAATGGGTGCCAGTCGGGTTCGTTCGTCCGTTTGTTGTCCGAGGAGGAGGACGTCGCAGAATCGAAGGTATAGAAACAGAGATAGCAACAATAGAAGCCACGAAATAGGTTGTATACAGGTAAATAGGCGAGTCAAGGCGCAAATAGGTGACCTGAAGGAAGCATTTCGGTCTTGCACGAATGGACATGGGGCGACTTTCTATGCCGTTGTTCCTTTCGTTCTCTTTCCTTCTGGTTTGGCACACGGACAATTTGCTTTTCCTGGCGTTGACAAATGACAAATTGCGCAAGTTTAAAGCCGCGTTAGCCGCTTTTTCGCGTCTGGTATTTCGGAAGCCCTTGTGTACCAACCATCCGCTTTGCCGCCGCCCCCATTGGCGGAACGGTTCAGTTTGAGCCGTTCGTTTTGTAGACATAACAGGGCAGGAAAGAGAAATTTGTGCGTGGTCGTTCGGCGATCCATGCTGCGTACACACAACCCGTTTCGTTCCATTCTTTGCTGTACATTGCGTTCCACGGTTCCCCCGTTGCGTGGCCCTCGATGGCTGGTTTCTGTTTGCCCGACCCTGTCGTCGTATGTTGTTGCTGTTGCTGCTGCTCCATATTGCTCGTTTTGAGCTCGCCGCTGCATCTGCTTTCGCTTTCTGGTCCTGACTGTCTGCTTTACCTTCTCCCGCATTAGCTTGCACTATTCCAGTACGGTCTGTACTGTTCTGACTGTCGATCCATTGACGATAGCATCGTCCAGTATTCGGACTCGATCCTGTCGTCTTTGGCGAACCTTCCGCATCTTCCGTTTCAAAATTTCGGCTTCCTGCTGTTTTCTGCGCTGTATTTTCGTCTAGTGTTGGGGTCATTGTCGACGAGCGAACAACTGATTGTCGGTTCCACCCCGATTAGCTTATTTTTGAATTTCATCCG
>JAQGCW010000708.1:0-10154 GCA_034700065.1 Mesodorylaimus bastiani | reverse complement strand
TGTGATCGCAATTGTGCAGATGATTCCATCGTGGTGAACCTTTGCGCGGAATTTCCTCATCGCAGTTGCTCGCCGAACATTTGCTCTCGTACGGCCAAAGATGATCGCACGTGAATTCGCATTCCTCGAGTGAGCATGTCGCATCTTCAGTTTCATCGGACAAGGGCATGGTCGAACTTCGGGGATCTGCATCTGTAGTCAAGGGAGTGGTTAAGCCGAGCATTTTCGTGCAATCCCCTTGGGCGGTGGTAAGGTTCGGGGTGTACCAGGATTTTTGGCATTCCGTTCCTGGATCGAGAAAAAAGCAACGTTGCTCGCGACCGCAGAGAACATCCACGATTCTATCCTTGAGCCATCGAAATCCGTGGATGTATTCTTCTTTGTGGTGAAGGCTGATATGCTTCGAATTGTCCCCGTCGCCCAAAATGGTCGTCAGCCGAACTTGCGTTTCGTCGTATACCTCGGGATTGTAATGATGAAAAGCGAACATGTGGATCCCGCGTTCGCGTATTTTTTTAGCTCCAAATAAACTGTGCTGATCGATGTGAAGACTGATATTCAAGTCGTTTTCTGATGTATTAGTGATCAACAGAATAATTCGCGGGTTTTGAGCTTTGCCAGGCTCTTCGATGAAAAGGCGATCTTCGGCCATTTTGAATGCGTCGAACCAAGATTTATCGCGAGTAGGACTATGTTTGTGGAACTGCTTCAGTTTATGATGTTGTTCGGACATTCTAGCAACGTACTTTCCTGGATCGCTCGTCAGGTTTATGGCGACGCTCCATGCGAATTGTGTGCGCAAATTATTTTCCCCCGGTGATTCGGTAACGAGCTCGCCAGTGGGCACGTTGATCACGATGCCAACTCGCGATCCATCTGGCGCCACTGGGAAGAAGTTTTGAAATTTGTCTGCCATGCCATACATAATGTAGAAAAACGATTCGGGCACAATTTCGTGAACTATCAGCGCTAAATCGATGTTGAAATTTCCATTCGAATTCGTTTGGATAGAGGTGTGCAGTTGAGATGTAACGATGAAGAGAAAGCACAGGGGTTGCGGTGGCATTTTCACAGGTATAAGTTTGGAAGCACAGAAAAGTTTAGTCAACCTCACTAACTGTAAGAGCTTACCACGTTGCATCAGTTCATGTCTGCTGGCATTCGTTTGCACTACAGTTTGTTTATGTCAGCGCATTGTAAGTCTAATCACCGCGCGAATTTCAAAACAGTTTTCACAACAAAGGGCTATTGGCCGAGCATGTGCGAAAGAGTTTAATTTCGAATACAGTCGTCCCCGCGTATGAGACTCGGATATAAGAGAAAATCGCCTGTAAGAGAGCCTCTTCAAATCCCCGTTGACATTTCCTATATCTCTAGTGTTAAATCCCTGACACGGATATAAGAGAAATTCGCTTATTAGAGAGTCCCAATTTGGACATTTTTGAATTTCTGCTCGCTTATAAGAAAATGTTTTGCTATTTTTAGTTCAGAGTACATTATTTCTCTCAGTCTCTCCTAATTTCACAAGAAAATGTTTGTTCAGAATCCATCCCTCTGCCTAAATATCAGCTTTTTGAACAAGCGAACCTGCTTTGACTTGAAAATTGCATGTAAATAAATTAAAATAAGCCAGGACGATTTTTACCTGTAAGAGAATTTATCTTGTGTGGGATCCCCGGATATAAGAGAATTTCTCTTATATGCGGGGATCGCATATAAGAGAAACTCGGATATAAGAGAAAATTTGGGATTCCCCGAGCTGTCTCTTATAAGCGGGGACGACTGTAACCGGAGTGCTTATAAACGATTCGACTGTATCTTTATTGAAAGACAATGCAACTCACCAACGATCGATATCGTAATTTGAGTCATTTGATTTTATGATAGTACATGTAGCTGATTTTTGAGTTATCAATTTTAGTCATCGATCGGTTGTTCATTTTTGTCGTTCAATTCATATTCAACGATCGAAGCCTGCAAGCCTCGAATGTAATTTATGCCGATTACGGATCAATGTACAAGGACGCGACGGAGGGCTCTGCTTTCAGCCGGCACCGATGTCCGAGCACGCAGCTGCTCATTTGGAATGCAAATTATTCACGTGCCGCCATTGCGATCAGCCGACGAGCAATAAATCAACAATGAAGATACACTTGAGTCGCTGCCATCGAATCGTTGATGGAAACAGCGACGATTTCGATGATCGTTCCGAAAAATACCATTCCGAGCATCTAATTATGATCGAACGTTGCTTCTCTTCTTCTCGTGTCAAACTCGAGACGCCGTCTACCGATGGGAGGAACGTGTAAGTTGGTTTCACCAATCGCCCGAGGGCACTTTCGCCAGACCCTGTACCTATGCTTGTAATTTGAAGGTCTACTTTTTTAGGATAAAGGCAGAAGCGACCATTCGGAGTCATACCACTGGGTCAAAACTCACTGTTGAGCGTCACTTGTTTTGCAGTCGTCTGATCAGGAAGATCATCGACGCTGATGGTAAAATCAAATGTTCATTATGTTCAAAACGACAATCCGTCAAGCGTTCGGGCAGCATGGTGAACAACGGAGCGCTTTTCCATATCGAGAAGCACCTACAAAAGCCGCTTTATCGATGCAAAGTGTGCAAGTGTCAGTTCAGCAGTCGGCAAAGTATCGCACCCCACTTGAAGAAGATGCACGCGCTCGGAATGGAAAATAATCACGAATTTGTCGCCGACGAGTTTCACAAGGAGTTTGTGGACATGTTGTCCAAATGTTATCATGCGGAAGGTGTTTAAAAAAATTTCATGTACGGTACGCAAACCATTATGCCATTTTTCACCTATTACATTATCAGAAAGGAGGCAGGCGTGAAGCGCAGGCAAATTTTTAAAGGGCGTTTTTTCTGTGTTATTTGCGCTTTCTTCGATTGGAAATTTGTATTGTTACGTATGTTCAAGTTTTCTTCGCATTTCTTCTTTTTCGTATTTTAGTGCCCAGACAAGTATCATGTCCTGTATTATCAATTTCCGCCACCCAGGAAGTGTGTTGGTTGACATTTGGTGACCTCATATGCAGTTGTATGTATATCTCTAACAATACGTGCAGATGGAACAATATTAGCTATACATACTATACTGTAGACAAAACAGAGAAGGCACATTGGTTGACCCTTTCACCCTTGGTTGAAATTCAAATCTCCCGCGTATTTGGGATCAGCGCTTTCTAACCTTCTTGTTGATATTTTCTGCGTACTGTATCGCCTAGCAATGTCCATCGATGTTTGTTTACTTCGTTTCGTACTTCTTCTTCGTTCATTCATCATCATCATCATGGATGGATTCTGGTGGAAAATTCCCAAAGCCTACCATAGCTAAACATCGGTACGATAAATATTTCAATCATTGCTCCATTATCGCGCGTATTTTCTGCCAGATTGTCTCGAGATCCCAATTGCTTGTCGCTGTAATTCGTAACGAGCGTCCTGTTTTGCGAGTACTTTACAATTACATGGTGGTTACAGTACATACTAGCTCGCTCGATCAAATTCCATCCTTATCTCACTCTTTTCGACTGATCTAAAATCGCGAGTATTTGCAAATTTTCTTCTTTTAGCTTTCGACATAAACCAAGCTTTACGCGAGTGATTTCTTCTCAAAAATGGATCTGGATCGAATTAGTCGAATTCGATTGTGCAACTCCGTTGTTTTATTTCTGCTTTTCGTTTCGAGTTTCTCATTCACGAATGGACTACCGCTTCAATCAGAACCGACGTCGGATAATCGTGCTTCATGGAGGTAAGTGAGGACATTTCTCTTTTTATACTTTCTGCACCGAAGGCTACTGAAGCACGATGCAGGATTAGCGTAGACATGCGGATTAGCTTTCGACCTTTCGCTTTGAGATTTAGTGCAGACATATACATACATAGGACCAATAGATAATCCGTTCGTGAAAATTTCATGCATATCGTCCGTCCAGTGAAAACAGAGTGAAAACCAGTTAAATTCGAATGTGAGTGGCCTCATATGCAAAATTAATATGACGATCGATTTTTTGGTGATCGAGGAGGACCCTCGATCATCAAATAATCGATAATTTTGATCAGTGTTCGAAAAAGTTCGATACTCACATATTTGATGAAGTCGACGCTCAGGATGTCAAAACATTATTTTTGATCAAAATTATCAGATCATTTGATGATCAAGGCCTTGATCACCAAAAATCGAGCATCGCATTATTTTTGCACATGATGCCACTCTGACGCAAATTTTTTTGCTAATTTCGAATCTGTAGATTCCTTCTTCGCATTGTCAATTAAACACAGAACAGATATGATCAGAGATATGCGAGAGGTATGATCAAAGCAGGAAAATGGTCACAGTGTACTTGAACTTTTGCACGCGACTGTACATTTGCCCTCAGGTTTGGCTGTTTCAATTGCAAAAAGGCGGAAATTCAAAAGTTAACCATCGCCATAAGAACTGCCAATCCTGAGGGCTGAACCTATGCATTATCATAGATCGATGATCATTGATTATTGATTATTATTAAGTTATGAGATCGAGATTTGATCGATGATCAAAACACCAAATTTGAGCAGTCAGTAATTCTGATCACTTATGGACACATTATCTAGCTGATGATTTCATCAGTCGCTGATCTTTTATGATCATCCTGAATGATCATCAACAGCCAGTGATCTTGATCGATCTAAGAAGTAAGAGCTGATCAGTAATTCGAATTCGTAAGCAAATTCGAATCTCTGGAGCTACAAAATCTGTATCTCAGATCAATAAAATATCTCGCCACTCAACAAATATAGAATTAGATCTAGATATCTTTATCCCATAATATATGGAAATCCGTTAGATACAGATTTAGATCTATACACCATAGGTCTATCGGTTTTTAGTCTGCACCAAATCTCATAGCGAAATTCGAAAGTCGATTCTACACTTCGTGCCTAATCTGACTTTGATACCGACAGTTTTGAATGCAAGACGTTTTGCAGGTGCCTATAATGTATGTACAACAATACAAGAAACATATTACCATAATCTTCTCATCTTCCCATAACAAGATTTCTTTCATCCTTTTTCAGCACGTCCGGATTCATCTGCGTCAACAAAAACAACGCGTGCGTCTTGGAGAAATGCTACGACTCTAGTTGTACCGGCATGATCATGCGAGAACCAGGATACACGTGCAAGACCGACGATTGTGGACAACGCCCGAGGAATCCGAACGATCCCGTCATCGAAACGATAACCCTGTCGACCAAGGAAGAGCAGGACGCCGAAGTTGTGAAACCGACCGACGAGCATATGCATTGGTTGGTGCCGTTATCGATTTTACTTATCGTCATCGCCAGCGTGGCCATCGGTTTGGCGGTTTATTGGTGGTGTCCACCCAAATGGTGCAAATACGGAAAACGACGAGGAGGAGCGACGGAAGCGCATCAATTACAACCGCCAGCAGCTGCGTCGAAGGATCAGCAACAGCAACAACCATCGACGTCGGATTCGAATCGTTACATGTTGATCAAAGTGAAGGACGATAAGAACGGGACTGGTCAAGACGATCGCGCGCAACCGGGCGTTTACGAGGGGAAGATTATCAAAGATTCCAAGTGAGAATCGCGTTTTATGTTTTCTTTGAATGTTTTACTAATTTCATGCGAATTGGTAGAGTGTTGTTTTATGAGTTTCGTAGCTAATCGAGAATGTTTTTTTTGCTTTTTTTGTCTGCTGGTGTTCATGTACAGAGTCAAGCTGTTTTTTTCTTCTGCGACTGAAGTATTTGTTGAGATATTCAGTTTTGCATTCGAGCCCACCGAATTGGACAAAATTGCTGCAAATCAAATTTCTGTCCAACCAGTCAATAACAACAACCTCCGAAAGTTTGCATGGACTTATCGCTCAGGTATGGATGTTCCAATCGCAAAATGGCGGGAATTCAAAAATATCTCAGATCACCGGCTCAAAAGCTGGTGGAAAGCGCAGTGAAAATTCAAATGTCAGCAGAAGTTCCAAGGAGCTTGATGACAATATTAGGATCTAAGCCTCTAAATTCTTAGGAATAATTTGAATTCCCGCCTATTTAAAGTACAATCAAACCTGAAGGGTTTTTCGAGCGCTAGTTTCAAAATTTAGGATCTCATTTGACAAATTATGCCAATGGTATCTTCGGGTTTAAGGGCAAGGGTATCTTTTTGATCCTGATTTTTTCCAATATACGAAAGAGCGCCTTGAGTTATGTTTTTATGATCTTCCATCGCCGAACATGATGCTCCGCGATTTCACTTCTTCAAATATTTGCACACCATACTATCAATACAATAGAACCACAGAAAAGTCAGTCGTGCTTCAATGTGTGTGAGTAAGCAGTGAAAAACATTTTGACATACAGGTGTATAAATTTTTAAATAAATCCCTACGAACTGACTTAAAACTACCACGCGACAAATTATGTATATATAAAAATGTATATATTAGCTCACAGAATGTTTTCTTCGTAAATTTCCTCGACTCTTCCTCTAAAGTAACTCACTGGCGCCTATGATCTACGTTTGGCTAGGATGCTTGGGATTCGCGTTCATTATACTACTGATGCTATTCCTCTGGTTCAGATGTCGAATATTCACCAATGGTTAAGACAGCCGCCGCTTATCAGATTCCCTGGACCCCTTGCAACGAAAGTGCCTCGAGGCAATGACACTTGTTTCGCTTGAATTTGAGCTGCAACTACGATTTACTGATACCACAATCGTGATTGTGTGACCTATTGTTCGAAGTGATGGATTTGGCTGCTCTATGTAAAATTAAACTTATTGTATGCTTGTCTAATAATTTGTCAAACCTAAATGCATTGAAGTAAAGACTGATCATATCATATGTGTAACTTACCACCGCATGGATGCTGCCAGTGGACGCATTAGGCATTGTATGATATTTTTAAACCTCTGACTACGTTTGTATCTCCGTAACATTTTACTCAAGAAAATTTCAAGAATTTCAACAATCTCTCTCAATCGAATCACACGAAAAACCGAAAAAGCTGATTCACCCACCAATCAAGCAATTTTCAAATCAAAAATCCTCCACCACCATACCGTAATCTTCGTTATTCTCACTTAAACTGATACGACGATACATCTCCATTTCTACTTCCTTGACATCCACGAAACTCCGTTCAACTTCACCGTTTGCGCAATCCGGCGCATCCGCGAATAATGTCTTGGATTACGGCGGTTGTACGTAATTGGTCCTGTGCAATTGAACAAACGTAATTCGCAATCAGCGGACAAATCGATGCCAATCGGTCCAAATACGAAACGGAGAGCTCGAAACCAGTCAGCTTTTAAATTTCCAAACGAGGAGCCATCGATAATAATTTTAAGACGGCCTGGCCTTACTGGTCATCGATGAAGGGCTAGTAAATTCCAATGAAGTCAGATTCGATAATACTGAATCGTCGATTAGTGAAAGCGCCTTGGTACCGTCCGGTATTACCAATTCGAGACTTGTCAAGCGACGGAAATGAACCAAGCGAGTCAAATCGGTATGAATATCTCCGTAAATCAAAAGATGGACGATCAAAATTTCCAGTGCCTTTGCTCAAGAAATCTTCGATTCGTACATCCGTGCATATCCAAACGCAAGTTCTTCAATTTCGATGACGATCGAAGCGTCCGTTTCACCGATCCTTTGGCGAGATTATGCGCCGTTCGATTCGTAACGATTCCAAATTTTTGTAAGTAGACGGCGATTGGAGCGATGCATTCGGGAATGGCAGAGAAATCGAGCAGCACCAATTCTTTGAATATCGATGATCCGGCGTCTTGACGCCGACGTTGGCTGACCTTTCGAACAACATCGCCATCTCCATTCCAACATAACGTCGACATTTTTTTTCCGACATAAGTGCATCACTTATCGGCCCATTGCATCGACGATCCTTTCGTTAGCGATTCGAGATTGTTCAAATTGCCGATGGATGGCTTCCAATATCGACGCGTTCATATACGATTCGTTGGAATCGCCGTTTCTTTGTGACGTAATGTTGTAATTGAATTCTCATCAAACCTAATGCTGTCAATATCGCGAGCCGTCGATTGCGCGAGAAATTTGGCGAATTCGCTGACGACCAATCGATAATCCAACTCGAGTCGATGCATTGTCTAACTGAGTAAATTCGAATAGAAATCGCAATTCCTTTGAATTTTTTGGAAATCCGCGAATCTCGATCAATTTGACGGCACGTTGCGAAAATTCTTCTTCGAATCGACGTATTGCCCGAATTTCGTTCACATCGTTGCCGCGGAAATAATTTTTCATTGGTGCGAATAATTCGTCGAATAGATGAACATCTGGGAGCGATTTCCATGATTCGTTAATTTGATCGCGAAATTTCTTACTGACTGTCTCCAACGAGCCGCAATGAGCAATCGGAACGTAAGGAATTTTGACGCTAATTTGAAGAGAACGTCAGTCGGTAACGTATCGAGTTTTGGCGATTGCGATCGAGTAAACGAACGATGACGTTTTGAATCAACCGTGGCGATGAGCGAATTCGATTGATCGTTGTTGTTGTTGCTTATTTTCTGTTTTCGTTCTTCGTCATTTTTGAACATACAGTAATAAAAGTCGATGAGGTATGAAGAAAAAGATCTGAAAAAATTGCATATAGAATAAGAATGAGCAAAAAGTGAAAAATATATGAAAATGATCGTCAATAATTAATACGTAATAAAGAAAACTGCAAGTTCAAAGCAAAAGAAGCGAACGATAATTGAAAATTTAAGAAGTCCCAACGCATGAATGGGAATAAAATGGCAGCGGAAAATTAACCCCACGCGCGAAATTTAAATAGTCAAATTTGTCAATCAGGTAAATTAAAAATTACTTTGCACAATTGTTTCCAAACGTTTTTTGAGTAAACTTAGCTAGTACTCTTAGTAAAACACGTACTATGTCTTTAAAAAGTTTATATCAGTCAAAATCGCGGAATTTTTGTTATCTTCATTCCCGTTGTTTAATCTTCCTTTTTGAATTTGTGATAAGGAAACGTGTACCTGCGTAGTCTTAGTAAAATTTCCACAGTATATTTGACAAAACACGCGGAAATTTGACCCCCAGGGTTCAAATATCCGCGTCACGGATATTTGACCCAAATGCACACTGACGCAGGTACAATGCAATGTATGAGAGGAGCGCAATCCTTTCGCGCCGTTCGAATGATCAGTGGATAATTTCGAATTTTTTGTGCGTATTAAGGTGGTAATTTGCTTGTTTTTTTCTTTTACTTTTGAAATAATGGTTTCGCGAGTATGTTGAAGACATCGAAAATTCATTAGCAAAAGGGAACAGTAGCCAGATACGTCAGTGAAGCATTGCAAAGGAATAATATCCAGTCACAAAATGCCATCGGACGACTATTCCAAGCGGAATTGACTCAGAAGCTTCCCCCATTTGGCAACAGAACCCCAACTCTGGCCGTAGAATCACGTACATTTAGACGCCTACCCACACACTCTTGTAGTTTCTTTAGTTCAAACTTTTTTTTCTAACATGTTCATGTTCAGTTTGACTCTTCTGGGTGCCTCTGTACGAAGAATCATTGCACAGCTCGACCATTGTACCGTGCATCCCATATCCCACACACACAATCTGCAGGTGCATAAACGTGTATGCTGAATATGTTCAACATGCGCCGATTGTCCTCCTTCGCTTATATAGACATCAAAAATATGATGTCGAGCAATTTGAAACAGCGCAATTTCAGCGCCATCCATACGAACTGAATTCGAGTGGTTGAAACGAAAATGATTAACGAACGAATTTTGTGTTTATTGATAGGTTTTGTTGCGATTTATATTGTGGAGGTAAGTTGAGGAAAAATAGTGGACATAGGCCTTGTAATGGTTTTGCTGTAAGCTGCTATATTGAGCTGAGACTAATCGTCTTCGGCTGCCTGGAAATCAGAAATAGCAAGAGCGGATTCCCAGGAAGCAGCCTCAGATAATCATAGTGCCTTCCTCAATGCAAACCTAAGTGTGTGTACCATGTGAAGCTTGCTCCTTTCTGCAGGTGCAATCGGCGAAAGGACCACTAATCAATCTTGGTCATCAACTTCGTTATTATCAAGGAGACATCCAAATCCCAGCTGGAAAGG
>JAQGCW010000707.1:0-10162 GCA_034700065.1 Mesodorylaimus bastiani | reverse complement strand
TCGTGCCCGTGCTCCTGGTGCTCCAGGAAGGATCCGTAATGTCTGTCGATTGGACTGCAGACGAGGAAGTTGATGCTGAGTTGGTCGTGGAGCTAGTCGACTTCGTTTCGAGCTCCATACCAATCGGACTTTCGGTTTCATTATCGCTCGAAGTTGTCGATTGCTCGTTCGTCCGGGTGCTGATCGTGTTCAAGCCGACGTTTGATGTTGAGCTGGAAGACTGTTGAATGTCCTTGGTCGTTTCTGGGTCCGTCGTAGTAGCAGCAGGATCGCCGGTGGATAACGAAGCGGTGGATCGAGATGATTTCGAGGTCGTCGACTCAGAAGCTGCATCGAATTGGATCGTCGTTTCAGTGGTCACTTCCGCGGTCTTTTCGGAAGTGATTACAGATGAGCGGTCCCCAATCGTCGATTGTGACATGTCCACTTGGCTGCTGGAACTCGATTTGTCCGTTGAAGTGACCGCTTGAATCGAACTGTGCGATGTTGGCTGCTTTGTCGAAGCCGATGTTGCTTCCGAGTCCAGCGAAGTCGCAGGAGTTCCAGAGCTTGCAGATAGTGTCGAGGAATCCTGATCGGCAGTTCCAGAGCTTGCAGATGGTATCGACGATTCCTGATCGGCAGTCGACGCAGATGACCGCGGAGAACTATTGTCGAGCTCATCGGATGTCGAAGAAGAGGCTGGTGCTCCAAATGAAGATTCACTGGACGCAGAACTGATCGATGCTGAGCTAGCTGATGACGCTAGGTTACTCGAGATATCCGACGATGCTGTCGAAGGGTCCAACGGGTCACTCGTCGAGGCCACTCCGTCTTTGCCGGTCGAGGAGGCATCACTCGGCTCCCCGGATGTGCTGCCGTCTGGTTCTCCACTCGTCGGTGCTTTGGTACTCGCGGTCGAAGGGTCCTCGGATGGCTCGGTTGAAACTTCCGGGTCCTCTTCGATTGTGCTTTGATCGATTTCTTCTGTCGATTGTGTCGCGTCGCCTTCGGTCGATGCAGTCGATTCCGTCACTTCAGTCACTTCTGTCGCTTCACTTTCGGCAGTCTGTGACGTTCCTTGATCCACGGAACCATCAGTCGATGATGTCGGTTCCTCTGGTACTTCGGATACGGGGACATCTGACGACGAAGTCTTCGCGATGTCTTCAGTCGAGATCTCGTCCGAGGATGTGCTTTGGCTGGCGTCCGAACCGGATGTGTCGGATGTGCTCAACGTGGACTCTTCGGTTGGCTCGGAGGAATCCCCGGATGTACTCATTGTCGAGGGGTCCTCTTCGGTAGTGACTGGCTCGGATGTCGATGATGTTGGTTCTTCGGTGACTTGACTCGAGGGTGGTGAAGTTTGCTCCTCGGACAGGCTCGAACCACTGGTGGTGGAAGTTGAGTGGTCACCGCTGGTCGTAGAAGTTGATTGATCTTCAACGCTGACATTTCCTGCGATCGAACTGCTGCTAGTCGATGAAGACGAGGAAGATATGTCGCTCGGAGTTGACGAGATGCCTGGTGTTGATGTTGAAGCCGTGGAAGCCGTGGAAGCCGTGGAATCAATTGAAGACGGCAGGATGCTTGAGCTAGTGCTCTGCGTTTGAGAAGTTGAATAGGTATCAGATGCTGCAGATGCACTGACGCTCGAGCTGAGGATCGTCTGAGACACCGTGGACCTATCGGATGCCGAGGAGCTTCCGATTGCTGAGCTGGCCGTTGATTCTGTCGTGGATTTTGCCGTTTTTGCACTGGCCGTGGATTCTGCCGTTGGAGAAGTGGCAGCCGATGAAGCTGAACTAGCAGGCGATGAAGCGCCAGACGAAGAGGCGGCTGTGGATGGGGAAATGTCCGAAGCAGATGCAGAGGCTGAACTTGAAACTGCTGGTACAGCCGCAGACGGGGTCGTTGAGATCAATGGATTAATGCTCGAAGTCGTGGCAGACGCAGCTGATTGTGAGATGCTCGAGGAGATCGCGATCGCAGAACTCGATGCGGTCGGATTAATAGGGGCTGCAGTTGTTGCAGGACCGCCTGAGGGGCTGGTGGCTAAGTCGGCGGTCGAAGGACTGGGGCTGGGCTCTGTAGAGCCGACTACTTTGCCGGGAGTGGTGGTTGGAATGGCTGCAGGGGTCGTACGTAATGTGGAGGAGGCTAGTGTGGGGTCTGGTGGAGCACTTGTCGGGCTAGTGACCACGACTGGTAGGGGACTCGATGTGACGATCGGTGGAGGGGTACCCGTGGTGTCAGAGGCCATGGCAGAGCCTGAGGTGGAGACGATCGCTGGCGAGGAACCGGAGGTGACGATCACTGGCGCTGGCGCTGAAGTGACCGGCGAGGATCCTGGGGCTGCAGGCGTGGTCGCATCTGGCGAGGATGCCGGTGGAGTGGAGGCCGTACTTGGATCGACTACAGGACTGGACCCCGCGGTGATTGCAGTGGACCCGGAGCTCGCATCGGTCGGAGCAGAACTTGGAGACGTTGCTGGTTCTGTCGAGATCGATGAAGCTCCAGAGGAAGGTGATTCTGTGGATGTTGGTGTTGGCGATGCTGCGGATGTCGGCGATGTTGGAGATTCTGAAGATCCTGATGATGATTCTGAGGATGGCGAAGTGGACGCGGCCGATGTCGATGAATCCACAACCGAAGTGGAGGAATCCGAAGGAGTCGTCGAAGTGGGTGTAGTGACGAAACGGGATGACTCCGCAGCGGACGATGTTCCCTCGGTCGATGGCGACATGGTTGAAGTTGCAGCAGTGGTGTCCAGCGCAGTTGTGCCTGCCGATGTTGTCTCCGTGGAAGTTGTATCCCCGTTGGTCGTGGTCTCCGCCGTCGAAGTGGCTGCGGTCGTCGACATGGTCGAGGTGGCACTCGTGGTCTCGATTGTCGATGTCTCAGTCGTTGTGAAAGCGGTCGAAGTCGCGGTAGTCGTGGAAACCGTCGATGTCGCGGCGGCGGTGCTGGTCACTGTGGTCGAAGTTGGCGTACAGGTCACCTCCAGGGTCGATGGAGCTGGATACAACTGAGCGGCGGTGGTTCCGGTTGAAGTCTCGACAGTCGTGGACGCAGCCGCCGTGGATGTGCCCGTCGTCTCCACAGTCGAGGTCGGTACAGTCGTTGTCGATGCTGTCGTGGTTGGAACGGTCGTGGTCACTGTGGTCGTTGGTACAGTACTGGTCACTGTCGTTGTTGGAACCGTCGTGGTCATGGTGGTTGTTGGGACGGTGGTCGTTGTGGTTGTGGTTGTGGGTGTCGTGGTGGTACTGCTCGTAGTTGTAGTCGATGGGCATCCGGACGTAAGGGAACTCGGGGCGGGTGGGAGGACTATCGGAGTAGTCGTAGTGGAGCTGGGTTTTGTCGATGTGGTGCTGGTCGAAGTTGAAGTTGAGGTTGAAGTTGAAGTAGAAGTGCTTGTGCTGGTTGAAGTGGTCGTAGATAAGGACCAGCATGTAGGTGATGGTTTATTGTTCATTGCCGTTTGTCCATTCGCATTGTATGCAGCTGAAAAAGATGCCATATATTACAACATGAAGATAACTGAATGGTCGGATATGATGGTACCTTCGATAAAATACAACCATTGGGTTGTGTCCGGCCAAGTTTCGAAGATGACGTGAGTTGCGTTCTTCCGTATCGTTACGGGTCCATCGGTCAAAGAACCCGGGTTTTTTACGCAGTTTGCGCACAGACATGCGGGATCGACAGTGTAGTTGGTGCTCGTCGTTGCGTCTTTATACCAATAATAGGCGCCGTCTACCATATATATGCCAGTCCACAGCTGATAGGTTCCAATCACGCCATTGGTAACCAGAGTGCTAATCAGACTGCTGGAATCAATGAGAGGGAGCCGACCACCGTACCCAGAATATGTCGTGGCTCCAATGTAAGCCGAACACGAAAACGCGCAAGCCCAGGTCATTTGGGGTTTTGTGATTCTAACGTATTGCCTGTTACTAGGGTCTTCATACCAATAGTCATAACTCCAGCTGCAACCGCACGTCGCGTAGTCCGGGTTGCTTCGTTTTCGTCTCGTCTGGATCGCTTGACTATTTGAGGCGTTCGGGGATTTTGAACCGGGCGCCTCCGCTTGCGACACTTTCTTATACGTCTCGATGAACCGCGCAACTTCGGGCATTGATTCCAAAGTCGAACGTTTGTACGGGTTCATATTGCAAAAGGTGACCGCCGGAAACGATTGACGGTTCGGTTTGATCTAAAAGGGCCATCGCTTCTAACATGCTGCCCACTTTGCAAGCCGCCGCTGGGATCAGACCTCGCAGGGAATGTGATCCCGGTTCAGTTCTCTACTTACGACAGTGATCACACTGGTCTTCCTCTCTTTATACGTAGCCACCAGCGTCCCGATCACGGTCACGGCCGCAATGGTGGCGGCTACGGTCACGATCCACCACCATAACTTGCCGATGGTCGATGTTGATCGCAAAGCCAAATTCAGCGGGTCGATGGTGGTGATCTCGTGATGCTCGAACTTGAACTTGCTATGCATCTTTGCCCGACTGAAACGGCCGACCGACGGTATCTCGAAGCTGTTGACGATATGATTAACTTCCTTGATGACTTTTCCGGAGATGGAAACCCACGGACACTCGGGATCTCATGAACACCCGCGCAGGAGAAAATTACTCTTCTCGCTTCTGGCTCCAGAAGTTGGTCGCGATCCTCGTGAAATATGTATGCTTTTCGTCCTTGGTCGTCAATCTAGCGCCGGAATGCAACCTAGGAACGCCAAGGTCTCTTGTGCCAAGAAGCCTATTCACAGAACACTCCTTAGCCCCCCTATGTCCTTTGTTGCCTCTTCTTATTGTTCCCAATATGGTAGTCAAGGGTCGCCGAGCATAACTTTTTCTTCGACCATGCAGTGCTTGAGTTCTTGTCTCGGGAATCTCCACGGGAGAAAACCAGTGCCCCTCTCCGAAGACCTTTTGTCTACGATTTTCCATTTTCTGTTCGAACTCGCCGAGAAACAATGTAAGCTTCTTCCAAGGGTAACCAAGCGCCTTATACGGACTCTCCCAGAAAGCGCACGTCAGCTCCGTCGGTGTTCCACAGGAACCTCGAAGGACAATCGGCTCCGCTCGAGTTTCGATCTTCATTCATCAATACACTTCGCGGTCCTCATGACGCATTGGAAATCGAAAAGTAAATATTGAACGACTCGGGGCGATGCACTCTGAATCACGATACGTAGACTTCGTGTGAGGTCCCCCCCCCCACGGCCACTCGGACCGCACGCCGCGAGTTCAATCCGCGATCAGTCTCTCATTGAGTATGCACCGTGAGAAAAAGGGCTGCCACACACCGCAGGCTAGCCACATTTGACCGACGGTGGACCACAGTGACGACGAAACACGGCGAAGCCTGAGAAACAACTCAACGACGGCGCCCAGAGTGTGAGTGAGAGGGCGATCGTGCGGCCTCGATCGAAAAATAAACACAAAATCGAAGGCATAAAATGTCACAGGTCGGCGGTTCGCAATTCGGAGAATACATGCGCAGGGTCCATAGGGAGTCAGAAACTTCAGGGCTCCAGCTCCAGCTCCAGGTGATGATGATGCGCTGATTGGTGGAAAGGGTGTCAGAGCTTCGCAAAGACTGGCAGCTTGCAACAGTGCATAAGTCAATCATTGTGAATGATTTCAACACTGCTACAACACTGCCGTTTCATTTTCAGGAACCTCGTCTCTCAGCGTCCATTCATCCAATCTCTGGACCATGCATTTATTCTCAGGAAACGCCGCAACATCGCCGCCATACACATTGCCATGCTCAACGCCGAACATCTACCAAAATACTTCGCCTTTGGATCAACCGTTCGGCGGCTACTATTCCTCCACGAATCCGTCCGAGAGGGCGGCCGCTGGTACAAAAGACGTGAATGCATTGCTCATCAGCTCGTTCAGTGCCACTTCGATCACCGCCTCGTCCTCTGCATTATCATCTACCTCGATCGATCGCCAGAGTTCGACAGCTCCATTCGGTTATCAGTCCATATTCGCCAATGGATATGCCAAATACGATCAACAACCTCGAAATGGTGATTGGTCGACGTTCAATACGAATCGGCGCAATGCTGTGGCCAATATTCGAGACGGGCTAGATGCCAATGCTTGGACGAAGCTCTCCAGTGCTTAGATGAATGGTTCTGAGATGTATCTTGCTGGTTTAATGAACGCTTTACCCGATTAGAGAAAATATGCGCTGGAGGATCTATTTTCAAATTTCGCGCTGAGATTTGGTGTAAATTTAGACGACCAACAGAGAAAAACCCCCCAAGTTTTCACAGAATTCTGTCGGCTAAGTCAAAAACGACAGCGTTTCCCAGTTTCTATTGGCGGAATGCTCAGGTTTCGTTGTTCCTATGACAAAAAGGCGGGAGTTTCAAATCCTAACCTTGCGTTATCGATTTAGAATGTGATGGAAAAGGTACTTGCAAATGTTTGCATCAACAATCCTTCTTATTATCACCGTATTTTCAAAAAGAAGAATTTGAATTCCCGCCTTTTTGGCACAAGCACAACCAAACTTTACCATTCCTCCAACAGCAGCTCTGAATCGCTGCCGTGTTTGACTGCGTGGACAGAATTATGTGAAATTTTGAGGGACTGTTTCTGTGTTTTCCCTCTTTCTTTACACTAATTCTCAGCGCGAAATTCGAAAGTCGATCTTACAACGCACTTCGTCTTTTTGAGGCATGACAGCTGCGTCCTATGAATGCAAATTGCACAGAAGTAGCCGCTGGTGAGTCTTGATCGATTCCTGATGGCTCCAAACTCCGGTTGACCTACAAGCAAACACCCTGTTCATCTCCAAAATCAATCCACTCAAGTTCAAATCCAGACCACAAGGGGGACTTGACACGTGCGGCCGTTTGGTCTAGGGGTATGATTCTCGCTTCGGGTGCGAGAGGTCCCGGGTTCAATTCCCGGAACGGCCCTTCCGTTTTGACTTCCCTTTCTATATCCGTCTAGGCAAATCGCAGTTGGGCGCTTCACTCGACGCACTGTGGCCAGCCGCCAAACCGATCATCCAACAGCAGCGTGCGGCTAGACGAATGCAAGATGAGTATCGAATGCACTTCCAGTCCGTCGGGATGGAGGCAAAGCCGCTTATGGAGCTCAGTTTGCGAGCCGCTCAGGAAACGGAACCCCCGAAAAGCTCTAAAAACACCTCTGCCTCTCCTTTTCGAACGACACAAAAAAAAAATAATCCCAAAATCTCTAAAAGGGCAGTCAGTGCGTACGTGCCTCCTCACCTATTTGCCACACGTTGCATGTAAATATCGATCGTTCGGTGAAAAAAGATATCGATCTTCCGGTTTAGCCGTGAAACCTTAGATTCGAACTTTTACACGCACAATGGAACTCGGTAGGGAACAATGGGTTACTCGAGGAGCTCGCCGCCGATGTATGGATGACGGAAATGGGCAGCTTTTCCTCTTCGGCTACCTATGCATACCTTGGACGAACAGGCACGAACATCAGAAATGTACATCCGCGATTTGCGCAGCAGCAGCAGCACTTAGCGAACTCTCTGTCGGCGGGCGGGCGGACAGGCAGCAGGACGAATGGCACCACGCCGGGCGAGTGTTCGCGCCCGAGCGGATTTCGCCTAAAATCAGCTTTCGCTTTCTTCCATCAACTTCCCAGAAGCAGCTTTGAAATTTATCGCTCACTCACGCCTGGGAAGCACACGCCTATTTAAACGCGTCGCATATTTTACGACGTCACCTCATCGTGGTATTGTGCGGTTTGGTCGATCGTCCACAGCCTGGACTCGATTCCAGTAGAACCATACTGGAAAGACGAGTAGGACATACGATGATGATGATGACGAGAGAAAACGGTTCTGCGTCAAAGTCCAAATCGTCCCAACGCCTACTCGAGTAAGTCACTCTCCTGCTGGCCCCTATTGTTCTAATTGTTCAAAAGTTACCATTGATCTGTGCTGGCGGTCTAAATAGGTTCGTTCCGGCTACATTATCCGCACAGCTGTTTCGACGAACATGAAGCCTCCCAATGAGGGCAACCCGGCCACCATAGGGGGGGGGGGGGGGTTAGAGGGGGCGGCAGCTCTCCGAAAGAACTCGATCCAGCCGATTCTCTTACCCTTTCCGGGTAGAGTAGCCGCTTCCCGTCACATATGCGCTCGGCCACAAAGCGTTTGTGCCATTTACTTTGTCTACGAAAATTGTCATATCTTCTCGCAGTGGGGAATCCGAATGTGTTTATAATAAACGTTTTGAAAATAATTCATTATCGCGCGGCGTTTGTGTCTTTGGAACCTCGCGATTGTTTAAACGATTCGAGCTGCCTGCAACCTTTGCGCTTTTGTTGCTGTTTTCCATCTCTGCGACGCCTCGAGGTCATTAGACATCTTCGAGCTAACTAAGTTTATGTCTGGAGATCCAGTCGCTTGTCCGTGCTAGTTTTTTTTCGCGGCATTCCTCGCTAGACTCTGCGAGGCCCTCGGCGAACGAGTCACATTTGCCTCGCACGTCCTCATTCTCGGTAAAATATGGCCTCTTACGGGTAAAAAGTTGTCTTTGGTTTAAAAGTCGTCCCGCGGATTTGACTAACATTCCTCTTTTTATGATCTTGGGCTTCGGGCTTCGGGTGCGATGGAACCCATTTTCCCGGGGAACACGGCCAATTAAAACTTTATCGATACTTGAGTGCGGGGAGATTCAGTCACGATCGAGATGAGGTTGTTTAGGAAGGGGGATGCCGAGGAAAAGTTCATCAAACGTGGTCCTGGAATACTCTCGCTCGACGAAGCCTCCGATTCCTGGTGGGCGGCGGGCGAGGCGGTAGGAAACATAGAAGAAGACGGATTCTACGATTGTACTCTTTTATCCCGCTTTGACGTCCGTATTTCCGAAACAAACTTCCGGAAGGTTTCCTTCATCCTTCGAATCTGGGTGCCTTTTGCCTTATCGATTGCATTAGACCGAAATCCGGAGGAGCTTTACGAGTTCCATGTTCCTCGACGATGTCATTTCTATCTCATTCGTTCTCTCGTCCGTTTCTTCAGAGTCCTCTAGGCACTCGGGGAGCAATTTCGCGATTTCTAAACTGGATCCCGTTAGCACCTTTTCAAATCTACTTCGTTATTATATAATTTTCTCTCGATTTCGATCTCGAAGGGACGCGAGTAGTCGATTAGAAATCGAGCGGGTTGGGTCTCCCTCCCCGTATTTCCATTTCTTGACGAAGAAATCCCTCGACACCTTTTTGTCATATTGGCAAGCGAATGTCCTCGTTTCCTTGACTCCATCCAAAGCATTCACACCCAATCGTATATTGTATTTGCATTTAGCAGATATCTTCTCTCGATTCATCTCTCTTCTCCCATCGGCCGATCGTTTAGTCTCCTGTGCTCCTCTCACCTCGGGAAGCCCCCGCTGACCCCCGCTAAATTATGCCTGCGCGCTGAATATTTTATAATTTATCTATCTAGCCTAAAAAAGTAGGCAGCTTGCTTGGCTCCCTCCCTTTTCGATCGACTCTCTCTCTCTCTCCGCGGCTCTTATCACGCGATGTGGCCTCCTCGCTCGAATGTTCTCTAATCGACAATATCAAGCTTTAATCCACGGTTCTTTCAGGCTGCCTAATTATCGAGCAGACATCCGTCCGTGCGTCCGATTGCTTCTTTTGCAAGCTGCGTGCATTGTTTATTCTATACTTCGAGTTCTCAGAGGCCAGAATCCAAGTTAGGTGTTCTTCGTCGGAGAAATTGAATGGCGGCAGCATCGCTGCTGTCTATTTCGCAATTACCCAAGTCGTTTTCCGATTTTGGCTTTCTTGATGCGTTTTACTTTAACTGACGTTTTCTCGGCCGCCCGTTCCTGCACGCTCTTGGGAACGTTCTTGAAAAGAGTACGTAAAAATACGCATACTATGGGGGAGAGAGTCATTTTTGATCATATCGCGTTTTCTTTCCGGAGGTTTTTGAATGGACGTATAAAACTCATTTTCCAGCTTGGCTACTACCACCACCCGAAAAGAATGGCCCATAAACCGCCGGCGTCCTCTTCTTCTTCATCGTCTTCGTGCTTGCCATCGTCCGTTCGTAGACACCATCAGAAACCGCTCTCGAGGACTTGTGTCATGGTTGTTAATGAAAGGAATGTGTCCAAAATACGGTATGTATGAGCCAT
>JAQGCW010000706.1:0-10162 GCA_034700065.1 Mesodorylaimus bastiani | reverse complement strand
TCCCATCCTGCATGGACTTTTGGACATACCTCGCATGGACAACTTGGCGGACTGGGTGACACTTCCGTGCTTATTCGACAACGTGACTTTGATCTCGCCTTCGTCGTCATCTCGCATTTCGCTGATACACAAGGCCGATGTTTCGCCTTGTTTCTCCACCCACATACGACGTCCTTCGAACACTTCTTTCCCATTCTTGAACCACCTGGCTTCGGGCGCCGGTTGACCGCCCATACGCACTTGCATCTTGACTCGGGATTTCTCGGTTGCAACTGTGTCCTCCAGATTGGCCAAGAACTCGGGTGGGATAGCTTCTGAAGAGAAGAAGCGTCACTGAGTATCAATGGGTTTAAGCATGTGTATCAGTTTCCCTACCTTCTTTGGACTTGGTCGTGAACTGCTCCGATGTCTCGGACGCCTCGCTCATTCCCACTTCATTCTCGGCAGTGACTCGGAACTCGTACGTGGCACCCAAGACCAGATTGATCGCCGTATATGTGGAATCACGCACAGTCGATTTCGATGCGATCACCCAGCCTTTGCTAGAAGCTACATCGCGTTTCTCGACGACATAATTCGTAATTGGCGTGCCACCATCGTTTTCGGGTGCTGTCCATTCCATGGCCACATAGTCCGGGCCGATATCGGTGGCGCGCGGAGCGCTCGGTTTGCTCGGCTTATCGTGCATTCGTTTGATCAGTACTGGCTCCTTCGTTTGGATACTCTCGCTGACGCCGATCTCGTTTTGGGCACTTACGCGGAACGAATAACGACAATTGGCTTTCAGATTGCGGACGGTGTATTCGTGGACGAATTCTGGAAAGTTGGAACAGTTGTTTGAAGCTTGACAGGGTGATCTCACAAGTCAGAGCTGAACGGGACCTGTTTGTGTTCAGCCTAACGAGAGTCTCAAGACACAGGCTACAATCCACATTGTTTACAGAGGAACTGGTCTGGGAGTCAGCTCTGCAGAATTCTCACTTCAGCAAGGACGAAGTCGAAAAATGGATGATCGGATAAATTCAATTCAACACTTCCGGAAGGTCTCCCAGATACTCGCACCCGTTCCACTGGCCAACTCCTACCATAACAGTATTATATATCACAGTCTAAACATTAACTCACCTGGCGTCTTATCTACTTCCTCCCACTTCTTGCTTTGCATATCTCGTTTCGATATGACATAATCGGTCACCGGTCTTCCTCCATCATCTTCCGGCGGATTCCACTGCAGCGTTACTGTATCGCCCACAACTTTGACCACTTTCAAAGGCGGTTGACAAGGGCAAGGCGGTGTCAACAGGGTGGGCGGTCGTTCCACCAGGACCGGCTTCTCCGTCTGGAGTGGCTCGGATTTGCCAATGGCATTCCTGGCCATCACACGAACGTGATATTCGGATCCGGAGACCAGATCGGTGATGGCGCACGATGTTTTGTCCGCGTCAACTTGGGCCGCTTCGAGCCAGGTCGTGCGTTGGTTTTCTTTGATGGCCAGAACGTAATCGATCAGTTGCGAGCCACCATCGCTGCTGGGCGGCATCCAAGCCACGGTGATCGAGCTGATACTTCGTGCTTTGATCTCCACGGGTCCTTGAGGTGGTGATGGGGGGAGAAGGACGCCTTCTTCGATAATGATCGGCGTATCCAACTCCAGCGGTTCGCTGAGACCGACCGAATTCTTAGCTCGCACTCTGAACAGGTACGAGACGGATGGCTCCAAGTTTGATGCAGTATAAGTGGTCTTTCCAGCCGGAATGGTGGCTGTGACTGTCCATTCGTCGGTTTCTTCGCCTTCCTTCTTCATTTCGAGTAGGTAGGATTCCAGGGCCAATGGTACGCCGCCTTCGCGGGGTGGTGGAGAGCCCCAGCGCAAGGTGACCCGATCACCACCAACTTCCATCACCTCCAAGGGCCCCTTCGGGGCTTCAGGTGGTACTGCAAGGAGGAATCATTAAGCTACATCCCTTGCACCTAAAAAACTACCAGACACTTACATGTGTCCATCGTCATTGTGACTGGTGTGGCGATTTCCAAATACGGACCGAGACCGGCTTGATTCTCGGCGGCCACTCTGAACACGTATGATTGTCCGACGCTCAAATCCGTCACTGTATAGGTCAACGGTGTGACAGTGGCCGAAATGGCATCCACTGCTGTCCATGGTGTCACGGTGACTTCGCGTTTCTCGACGACATACACGGTCACTGTCGAGCCGCCGTCCGTCTCTGGTGGTTGCCAGGATAGTGTGACTGATGTTTCTGTCACAGAGTCCACGGTGAGCGGACCGCTCGGGGCGCTTGGTTTGCCTGGAAGGAAAGCATCTCTCTAGTGAACTCAAGCGGATGGATTCGATTGCTGCATCAAACAGTAGCAGAACACCGACTTACCCAAGCCTCGTTTCACAATCACTGTCCTTTCGGTTTCCAAATATTCTCCAATACCGACGCTGTTCTCGGCCGCCACTCGGAACACATACTCTGCGTCTTCAATCAAATTCCACACAGTACCCGAGGTCTCTTGTCCGGATACTCTCAATGCGGTACTCCAATTCGTTCGACTCTTCTCGCGTTTCTCAATCAAATAGCTGATGATCGGCTCACCGCCGTGATCACTGGGCGGCTGCCATTGGAGACTGCACGAATCCTTACCGACGTTGGTTATGACCATCGGTCCAGTTGGTGAGGAAGGAACGCCTATAAACGCATGTGGACTGTGCCAACCATAATACTACAGACTGAAACTGCGGCAACTCACCTCTGACGTAAAGATTGAAGACGACATTGTCGAAGCCTAGGTCATTGGTGGCTGACAACTGGTACTCGCCGGCATCCGCGCGTTCGCATTCGCGCACGGACAATGTGACCACAGTGCCTCGTTTGACATCTTTCTCAGTGAGCACGAGCTTCTCGCTCCATTCGGTGATCTCCGTTCCCTCCTTGTACCATTGTAGCTTCGGTTTGGGAATGCCAGCCACGGTTGCAGTGAATTTCGCCGATTGATCAACGACGAGGAATTGCTCGACCGTTTCGGCTTCGGCCGTGATTTTCGGTGGGGCTGAAAGCGATTTTAGAATGAGCTCATATATAATGACTGATAGTCTTTGCACTTTTCAACCACCATGCACATGATCATAGTCATCCTACGTTGGAGGTTGCACAAACTTCAATCAGCACTCAGGGATCAAGAGTTTTTCTTTACCCTGGAACCACACTGAGTGTCGAAGAATTTTTGGCGCAGACACAATAAATCCGTTGGTTTTTGTCTTCTCAACAAAATCTTGTATACGAATGTCATCAGAACGACGACCACCGCAACAACAACCGGAGCTCGTCGATGGCTCGCGGCAACAAACCGCCGCCGAGCTATCCAACAACATTTTCATGCCGAAATATTCGTTCGCCGAGTATCTCACGAGTAATAAACACAAATTCAAAAGTGCAAGTAGCTCAACAAAGTATCCGCGCTGTAGCTCTCTGAACACTTCCTAAATCTCTCTACGACTAAAAGCGACTTCACCGCACGATGATGGTGAATCCTCCGCTAGGTGGGTTTAGAAGCACTGAAGTTCCTCCTTCTGGGTTCACTAGCTTCTTATCGCGGAGCAGGTGACAGCTGGCTTCAATAGCTCAAAGCTTCAGAGAACGTCCATAGGGAACCAGCTCATCTTTCTATATAAATCTTAAGCTATATAGCTTCTTTTAAAACCTCGTAAAAAGATACTACCCAAAGGTTTTGAGGTATAATCACAGCGTTTGCGTCGCAATAGCTGCCACAGAGGAGAACTCGTCTTGGTTGGTGAAAAAGATGGATGAGAGCTCTCGAAAAGTGAAGGTGACGATGGGAGGGTACAGCTGATAGGTGCGCAGCTAACATTTTGAAAGCTGGAGCGCTCTTAGCACTTCTAAACGTATGAGGAACAAAAAACCAACCGCAAGAACAACTGGAGGCCATCCGTCAAGCAATCTCAACAAGTCACAATGCTCATCGTTTAACTTAAAAAATAAAACAATTGATTGACTTACCTTCGACAGTGAGACTCGCACCGGATCGCGCAGTGCCGAGGCCATTGTCCACGACGCATTCGTAAGCGCCCTCGTCGTCCGCATCACAATCCTTGATGGTCAAACTGACGAAAGCTTTCCCGCTGCCCATTTCGAATCGGCCACCCTCGTTGATCGGTCGATTGTTCTTCGTCCAAATCACGTCCGGTTCGGGATCGGCCGAGATTTGGCACGTGAACACGGCGTCGCGTCCCATACGAATCGTCTGGTGCTGTAGCGGTTCGATTATCTCCGGCGGATGACCGTGCACCGGTGTACGGATCTTGATCGGGTCCGAGGAATCGGACGGTTTGCCGGGGCCAGCGATATTTCGTGCGGTGACTCGGAACACGTATTCCTGGCCTTCGATAAGACCACCGATCGTGTAAAGTGTGCCTTCGATCGGCTGATCGACCGGTGCCCATTTGAATGTGTCGACCATTTTCAATTCGAGCAAGTAGTCGGTGATTGGCGAACCACCGTCGGACGATGGAGGTGTCCATTGGATGGTTGCTGAATCGTCGGTGACCTGAAGGGAGAGATTTCATTACACAACCCTGTGTAAGATTGCTTAAAGGTAAAAGTAAGTTTGCAATGAAGGGAAAAGTCTTGCACTTACGTCAGTGGGAGTCGGAGCCGCCGGTTTTCCAGGCACATCGTACGGGGCCTTGATCAAAACTGGTAGACTGGGGAAACTCGGCTCGCTCTCGCCCGCAGCATTGACCGCGATAATCCTAAACACGTATTCGCTGCCTTCGATCAAGTCGTCGATCTTCGATTCGGTTTCCGGTGTGGTCTTGGAGGTGACAGGAGCGAATCTGGCCGAGAAGCTGTCCTTCTTCTCGACGCGATATCCGATGATCGGACTGCCACCATCGTCGCTGGGCGGCTCCCATCGAACGACGCATTCGGACTTGTTCACATCGCCAACTTCCGGTTGTCCCGGACGCTTTGGAACAGTGTACGGTGTTTTGGCGATGATCGGCTCGGGTGTTTCGACACTCGGTCCAGTTCCAATGTCGTTGATGGCACTGACACGGAACAAGTATGAGCTCTTTTCCAGCAGGTCCAGAGCGGTGATGGTGGTTTGTTCCGTCCGTCCAACGTGATGCCATTTGACCTTCGATATGTCCTTCTTCTCGACGATGTACGTTGTCACCGGGCGACCGCCGTCTTCCTCGGGCGGTTGCCATTTGATTACTATGCGATCGTTGAAAGCCTCCACAGCTTCCAAATCAGTGGGTGCGTCGGGCACATCAGCGATGTGCACTTCGAAATCGGCCGATGTGTGTCCGAATGCATTGTCGACATTGACGGTGTAGGTGCCTTCGTCCGTGGTCTTTGTCACATCCCGAATGGCCAAGTTGGTTTCGCCGGTTTCATCCGTTCGGATGCTCACTCTCGAATCCGACGCAGAGTCCAGTGTCGTCTCATCCCTCGACCATGTCACAGTTGGCATCGGAGCTCCGGATGTTTCGGCAGCCAAGCGCAATGTGGCTCCGCGTTCCAACTCGATCACGCCTTGATATTTTTCTGGGACATTGACGGTTGGAGAGATTTCGATGCTCAATCGAGCTGTAGCAGATTCCTTTTCGGTTTTGAACACGTATTCGCCAGAATCGGTCGGTTGAGTATTGAGGATGGTCAATTTGTAGGTATCCCCTGCGACAGTTAGGACGACTTTGTCTTTACGTTCGATGACCAGTCGTCCGTCCTTGTACCAATCGGGTGATGGGAACACGTCTGCTTTCGTTAGCTGAGCCGTGAATTCCACTGTCTCATTGAATGATGCGATGGTTTGATCAGATGGGCCTTGTACGATTTTGACCGGTTCTTCTGAAAACGTGCATCAGCCTGTTAGTTCATTGCCATTCAAACACATTCATGTATGAAACAGTATATGCCGAAGAGGAGCGCTTTCTTAATTTCCCGCGTGTGATTCAATACGTCTGCTAGAGGCGGGATCAATCCTTCATTCCTTCCTACTGGCCAATTAAGATCGGCTTACCTTGAACAATCACTTTCGATGTGGTCTTCTTTTTCTGACAAACGCATGTGTATTGACCAGAATCTTTCTTCGTTACTTGACGAATTATCAATGTCCTCTCGACGCCTTCGGACACGATTTCGATAATATCCGTGGGAACAAGATGTCGCCCGTCTTTGACCCAATCTACTTTGGCCTTCGCGTTGGAGAGGACGCATTTCAACGTCAGTTCGGTGTTTTCGAATATTTCGACATCTGATAATTTTCCGATGAAGTCTGCTACGATCGGTTCGACATTGACTTTGCAAACGGTCTTGGCAACACCGGCTGCGTTTTCGGCTTCGCATCTGGAGAAGATAAAAGTTTGATTATTATTTTTGTTCCTAAAAGCGTAGAAAGTTACAAATCGTACCTGTACGTGCCACTATCGTCCATGGTCGAATTTTTGATGATCAGTTGATGCGTGGAATCGTCGGTCGTGATTTCCGTCCATTCGTCCGGCTCCAATTTCTCCGATTCTTTCACCCACGTCACGTTGGGTGTCGGTTCGCCGATTACTTGACAAGTCAACACGATTCGTTCTTCTTCGGTAACATTCTGATCGATGAGACGTTGCGTGAATTTTGGTGGAACTCCGACGGAAATCAAGATCGGACGAGATTCGGGCGAGAATTCTCCAACGCCCGCTTCGTTTTCGGCGGCGATCTTGAATATATATTCGAGATCTTCCTTCAATTCAACGACGACGAACGGAGGCGACGAAATCGGAGTGCCCGATGTGGATTTCCAAAAGGCGCTTTCCGACGTTCGGTATTCGACGACATAATTGGTGATTGGACGTCCGCCGTCGAATTCCGGCGATTCCCAGGTGAGTGTTGCCGAACCTGTTGTTACATCAGTGATCATGGGTGGTTCCATGGGGGCATCGGGTTTTCCTAGAAGTAGAATGTGGTTAATCAACAAGCATACTCATGATCATGTGAATAAGTGCTCATTCACAAAAGTTTTCATTATTTTTCAAAAATAATAATTGATTTTTTGTGTCATAATGTTGGGAAACACTAGCAAAAAGGATACACGCAGAGAGAAATCTCATGTTGCCCAAAATTGCACACAGGGACCTGCTGACAGGACGAGATTATCATAGCGACATCGCTGTTAGAAATGCATGTGGTAGGCAGGATGTTTGGTCTAGCCTGCTTGCTCGTGGTGAGCCAGCATTATCCGCAGGCGCCTGCTGTTTGCTACCAGACGCCATATGCAGCGAGCTGGCCTATGCATCCGAAAACCCACCATACACACTTACTATATTCGTCCTTCGTAGCAAACTGAACTGTCTCACTGGGTTCGCTCGACCCAGCCTCATTGATCGCACGTAGCCGAATCTCGTATGTCTCATCAGTCGGCAATTGTACCAAAGTATATTGCGTTGCATCGATTGGACGGTCATTGATCGTCGTCCATCGTGCGGTGCTCGGCTTCATTTCGAGGTTGAAGCCAGTAATTGTCGCGCCTCCATCGTGCTCCGGATAGTCCCACGTGATTGTGGCCGTATCTTTCGTGATGTCTTGAACTTGTATATCGGTTGGAGGACTCGACGTAGCTAAAAAGTGCTCGTTGCAAATGGCTTATTTTCAATAAAGAGACATTAAATTCTAGTACCAATAGTGGCTGACTTGATCGTCACAGGCTCCGTTGTTTCGACAGGTGCACCAGAACCAAATTTGTTGATGGCTGAGACTCGGAAGAGAAGTTGTGTATCTTTGACCAAATCAGGCACTTCGCATTCTTCCTTGGTCGGTCGAACCTGAAATTGACTTGTGTAACAACCAATGTAACGTTTCTTAAAAGGTTGGCTTATCGCACCTGTTGCACTGGTTTCCAAGCTCGCTGATGCGGTTCCTTCTTTTCGACGAGATATCCCATCAGTGGGCTACCGCCGTCGTCCGGGCACTCTTTCCAATGGACGTTGCACGAATCGTTTGTTAGATCCGTTACCCAGATAGCAGCTGGTGCGGCAGGAACATCTGCGAAGCGTCAGTGCATTGGAGAACTGTAATTCATAGGACTCAAGTCAGATATATTACCCAAAACTTCGATACTGATCGTAGCTTCTTGCGTGCCATATTCGTTGGAAATTTTTAAATGATACTCGCCAGTATCACGTCGTGTTGCTTTTCGAATTGTCAGGCTTGTGTATTCGTCCGATGTTTCGACGATTCTTCGTTCGTCGGTTCTGAGAAGTTCCGAATTGGCTTCCCAGGAGACGCGAGGCGCTGGTGTGCCTCGGAAGTTGACAGAAATCTGGACCGTTTCCTCTCTGCTGAAAGTTAGCTTCTCCATAAGCTCTGGTGGTAGTTCAACTTGCGGAGGTGCTGAAAAACAATGCAGCCATATGACACCCGAAAAGCACTCACTTCATGAGTGGCAATCACTTACCGTAAATGATGACCTTCGACTCAGTAGATAGAACATCCGACCTCCACAAGTAACTTCCAGCATCAGCGACAGTAGCCGAGTCGATCTGCAGTGTGTGCACCGTTTTTGACTCATTGATTATCATATGCCTGGAGTCAGATTCCTGTAATTCACGGCCATCCTTGTACCATTTGGCCATTGCGGTCTCCTGCAAAGGAGAATATTCTTGGTGGATCTAAAGTATGCGCAGCTGATATTACGAAGGGTCTTACCTTAGAGACTTCGCAGGCAAGGCTGATACTGTCGCCTTCTACAGCCTTAACGTCTTGCAGTTTCTGCATAATGGTCGCTTCAACCTCTGCAAAAGTAAACAATATGTATGATGCTAACAAGAATAAGAAAAGCAGACTGCCTCACCTTCGACGCGAAGTGACGTTGTCTGCCGCTTGCCATCAATGATGCATGTGAAGTCGTCGGTGTCTTCCAAAGTTGCTTTTTGAATTGTCAAAGATACGGTGGTTCCATCGATGGTCATGTGATGCCGATCATCCTCATCAATACCGGTGCGTCCTTGCTTCCACAAAACGCTTCGCGGAGCTCGATTTACCTCAGCCGACAATGTGACATTCTCTCCTTCGTTGACGAGAATGTCCTCGGGCAATTGCTTCAAGATCTCGATGTCTTCAAGTTCCACAGAAACTGTACACTCGACGACGCTCTCACCAACGACTGCTTTGTACGAACCCTCATCCTCAATGGTCACATCCTTGACTAATAAGTGATGCAAATAGCCTTCGGTGACGAATTCGAATTTGCCACCTTCCAGTATTTGATCGCCATTCTTAAACCATTGAACTTTTTGTCCAGATCGAGTAACTTCGACAGTAATCTTAGCGGAAACACCACACTTTATGATAGTATTCTGCAGCCGTCCGACAAACTTTGCACCTTCCTCCAATAGGCGTACTTCTGAAGACGATTCCTCATTTCCAATAACAATCGAATAGAGTCCCATGTCGTAAGTTGAAACTTCCCTGATTCGCAGAATCTGCAGTGTATCCTCAGATATGATCTCATACTTTCTGCTCTCACGACCAAGGGGTCGTCCATTTTTCTTCCAGACGATTTCAGATGAATCAACAATGATCGACGTTGTACACTTGAGTTCAGCTGAATCTCCATCTTCAACCTCCGTCAAAGAATCTAAAGGAACGACGATAATAGGTTCCTTTCGAATAGAAAGTTCAGTGTCCACAGCACCAGGCGCAACTCCAGCAGCCCTTGCTTCAGTTGCTGGTGATCCAAGGCGAATAGTTTCAGATGTGCTTAAAGGTTCATCAGCAATTACATCCTGCTTCGGTTTCTTCGACTTGAAGGTAGCAGATCCAGAAAATTCGTCAACAAATGCCTCCTCACTGGTTGTCTGTTGACGAACTTCTTCAATGACACTTGGTTGTTTTTCCTCCTGAGGTGCTGGAGCTTGCGGCTTGACTACGAGCTTGATGAGTGAAGCAGAGTTGCCGATCTTGACCGAGTAGATGCCTTCGTCTTGCTGGTCGACCTGCTTGATGTGCAGTTCCTGCGAGGTGGCGTTGGAATCGATGTGGTACTTGTCGGATTCGGTGATGACCTGTTCTCCTTTCTTCCAGACCACATCGGCTTTGCCAGCAGGAGCCTCGCATTTGATGGCGACATCCGTGTTCATCTCGACTTCCTG
>JAQGCW010000705.1:0-10163 GCA_034700065.1 Mesodorylaimus bastiani | reverse complement strand
GTTTTTCAAAACGGATCATTCCGACGGTAACCAACTAGGAATCTCCGCTCAATGCTGATTCTAATTCTGAAAGAAATTTCTCAAAAAACTTATCTGTATATTCAAAAATCAATTTATACAAAATGACCCTATGCCTGATGGGTGCGCGCATAGGAAGTGGGCCAGCCAGAGATTTATCTCATATACTATAGCCATGGCCTTGCCCTTGCACCACTGGCCGGGAGGCGATTAAAAATAAACATTCAGCCTTTTCATATTGGCAATCTGAGGTTTAACTTTTTCGGTTTTTCATCGACTTCTCGCTGGATGAGCAAAATTTTTGATCAAAATCGAACATCAACATTCTTGAACGAGGCGTTTTATCGACGGTCGAATTTGCAAAATCGCAAAAGCTTTGCAATCACCAGGAAATGTTTGGAGAAAATTCGCGATGGCAGTGACACCTGGCGGCAGAAAATCTCTTCAAGGCTGCTTTCAGGTCTACCGGGATTTTTTTCTGAAGGCCTTGGACCTTGGGGATGATGTTTGTTTGACCATAATTTACTTCGCCTAAACTTACTCCACTTCATCATCAAATTTACTGGTGTAGCTTTTCTATTGTGCAAAATTTCAAAAAGCCACAAACGACTGCTCTGACCAAACAAAACTTGTCACTCACTCTACTCGACTAAAACACGAGCAATCGATCAAAATGAGCAAAACAACACCGTAAATCATTAACGAATGATACTCCTAAATTTGAAAATCAAAAAAAACATTTAGAATATAAGAAAACTGCCGTCAAAATCAAGATGCAATCAAAGACATCAAACACAGCGACGTATGCACTCCCACAAAAATGCAAAATGAAAACCCATGCTTATCTGATTTCCTGATTAATAAGTTTATTTTTAAGAAATCTGAATGCTCCAAAATAACTTCTACTCGCCATTTAACAAAGGAACATTCTGACCACCGTGCTGATCCGTTTTCCCATCCGCCGAGTCGATGGTGGCCAATCCGGGGATCAAGGCGCCCACCGCAGCACCTTCACCGCCGCCTCCGACTTGCTGCTCGCCGCGTTCCAACGCCCATTGCATAGACCAAATGGCCAAGGCTCGCATGTAGCCCAACGCTCGATAATTGGTTTGCGCATAAACCGCCTCCGGTGTTTGATATTGCATGCCGAATTCGTCGTAAATCGATCGATATAGACCGGCCGCCGTATCGAATCCTTCGGTGGTCATCCCCTGAAAAACGAAGAATAGTCGTTAGTATTCACGAAAGAATGAAACAAGAAAATTGAACGTTGAACTCGCTTACCATCTGAATTAACATCGACGCCAACGAGTACGTGACTCCGGTCCAAACTTCGGCCGATTGTATCGACGTTTTATCCAATCGTCCATCGGGGAACATTCCATTCACGGCGCCCAACGTACCGTTTCGGAACTTTTGCACGTTATATTCGTAGATTTTCTTCAACGATTTGATCACGTTCTCCTTCGGTAATTCCTCGTCGCTCGTCGAACGTCCGCCTTGTTGATAAACCAGTCCGCACGATTTCAAATACCAATAACCGCATAACTGATCGGCCATTATCGATTTTTGACCGCGGCTATTTTCGTCGAATTTGTAATAGTCGCCTGGAAGAAAAATCAAGTTAAGTTTTGTCATGTCAAATTTAAAGTTTTTTAGTTTAAAAATCAAGTTTAAAATGACCATGCACCAAACCGATAAAAAAAATTAAAAAAGTGCTTACCTTGCCACAACTTCTTATTATACGCCAATAATGCCGAACTTTGAATTTTCTTCAACCAACGAACTTTGGCGTCGCGTTTCAACAATTGACCAATTTCGATCGCAGTTTTCAACGCGCCGAGCCATAAACTTCCGCAATATGCGCTGAAAAATTCGAACACACAACAGTTAAACTTAAAAGCGCCAAATTCAACTTTCCGCTCCAATGATATCTTACCTTGTGCCGTACATTTTCCACGCGTCATACGTTTGATCGCACGTTCCACTATTCTCGATCATGCCGTCCTTGTCCGAATCCCATTCGTCGAGGCCAACGTCGATTAGTGTCTGAAGAAGGAAACCAACATACATAGTAACGATAAAATTACAAACTGACCAAAAACCAAAAAACAACAAAAGAAGGACCCTTACCTCGATCGCTGGCCAAACATGTTCCAAAAATTCCGTTTGCTTCTTTCGAGCATCTCGCGAATTCGCCATCAATAAATAATCACGGTAGCATGTCAGTACGAATTTAAGATTCAAATCCCGCCAATGCGCCGTATTATGCATGACTGAAAAAATACAACAGTTTACACGAGTAAAAACAAAAACAAAAATGAGGTCAACTTACCATAAGCGTTCGTGTGTAACCAAGCGTCGGCGGCTGAAAAATAGAAACTGATCGTCAGTTTGAAAGCTTAGCAACTTCTAAAAAAACGCATCCTAATCTACTCTGCAAGCACTTTTCCTTAACACTCACTCATTTACCAATGTGACTGAAAAGTGAAATACCCGGATTTCCTAAATCGTGCGGCACACGATTCTTGGTCTTGGCTGGAGCCACTTCGCCGTCGAAATGATACTTCACCGGGGTTAGATCCTCGTTCGAGATTTGGTCGGCTGAAAGAATGATCAATTCAAAATTCAGTTACAAAGAATAAGTAGCGATGTGTACTTACTAAATTCCGCTTGAATTGTCACCTCCACTTCGGGCCATAACATCGCCAAGGCGAATGAAGCATAAAAATGCACGTCGTACGTCGTGATCATTCGATATTCCCAGGCTGAAAAGTGGAAGATAAATTTAAAAAATTTTGATACATGGAACCTCGCCTGGTGTACTTACATTCCAAATACCCAAATCGTCCAAATTCCTTCATCCGTTTCACCGTATAATCGGATAAATGGGGTTCGTCTTGACGCCAATCCTCGTTATATTCGAACCAAACCGATCCACCGTCCGTGATGAAATACAATTCGTTGAACAAAGCCGACTTGTACCAAGTTGGGAGGTTCCTGAAAGAACACACGGTCAAATTTAAAACTAAACAACAAAATTCAACTAACAACCATCACTTACGGATTATTCAAAATGGGCTGTTGCCATTCGTCGATCTTTTGTTCCCATTTTCGATAATTCTTCAACGTATGAGCGCAGAGAGCGGGAGACGCGTCGCCCAAACGACCGAACCACCGGGTGTAGCGTCTCGAAAAGCAGAGACGTTTTGCATTAGCTGATTCATAAAAGAAGCCGCTGAAAGCCTTCTCCTTACCTCGCGTAAGTCCTCATCTTCCCGCCGAACATGACGATCGGCATATCCCAAGTTAGACACGTATCGAAACTAGTGCTCGAACCGGGCTTGACGAACGTTTTCACGCACATAGCGACGGCTAATTCGCGACGTTCCTTGACGTAACACCAATCGGCCACGCCTGAAAATGAAGACAAAGAATTTAATCATCTACACTGACACCTAAATCAGTTTAGAACGCCTGCTCACTAACCTGGTGTTCCGAGGGATCCATCGGTTAACAAATCGTTCCACAAATCTCGCCCATCGCCACTCGGGTCGAAACACCGTCGAGTAATTTGAACTTTACCATTCTAAGGAAAGAGCAGGTTTTAAATTAGTAAAGTTCCTAATTTAGGCTGGTATGGCGTACATTCAATTTACGTGATTAAAAATCTAACCATGCGTGTTTCGCTTGTTTGCTGACGTTTCTGCACGCAAGTTCAACAGCTGATTAGCCCTAACACACTAGACTTGTACAGTATCCTAGTTTCTCAAATGTTCAAAGTTCGAAGTCCCTGTTGTAAAAATCTAATGGCCAATTCGCCCATGCACCAGCTTATTTCCAACCCAAATGCTTATCTTTAGATGCAATCTAACCAAAACCTATTCTGCCAAGGAACGACATGCCAACTCACCTGATCGTGCGCCGCCAACGCGTACGTACAACGCATCCCGTCGATCGTATGCTCCAATGCGATTCCTTGTAATCCCGATTGATTTTGATCGCTTCCTTGAACTCCGTCGAACGCTCGACAATGGCACACGGTCTCACGACGCCATTCCGGATCGCCCGTTCCATTTCGAAACGTGAACGTAATGCTAACTTCGTACGAACCATCGCCGCTTCCGCCGCCACCGCTCGATCCGGACGATTCGTTATTCTCCACCGTCCACACGAATGCCGTCGATGGAATTGTCGATTCGCGATAATCGTTCGGTATGACGGGCGATATTTGTCGACAAGTGAGGACGAAATTCCCGTTGCAACACGGCAGATGAAACGTGGACCAGGCCCGTGGGTAGAGGCCGGTGTACTGGAGACGTTCGCCGGGGAATTCGAACGACCACGAGTTCAATTCGGTCGAATGTCGTTGGGCGCAATTCAAGACGTTCTGATACAAAGTTTGACCATTGCGACGGATTGTGACGATGAACTAAAAAAAATTCAGTTTACTTCTTTTGATGAAATACCAAGGATGATGACAAAAAAAATACGACTCACCTGATTCGCCGGAATGCTGACCACGGAATGTTCGACTAGACCCGGTCGAAGTGAGAATTTGCAAAATCCGCCACGAAAATCGCGAGCGATCGAACCACATCCAATACCGCCGCATGGGACTCCTGAAAAATTTTTAAAAAATATACTAGGTCAGTCAAATATAACCAAGAAAGGAAAGAATGTGCTTACCATAAATCGGTTTCAGGCCCAACGGTTGTAGCGAATTGATGAACATTACTCGATGCTCCCACTTCATTTTTAACCAATACCAAATGTATCTGAAAGGAAAACACAGGTTTTTAATTAATTTACATTTAAAACAACTTGGTTTTAAGTTTTTAAATTAACGTTTGTTGCATAAAATGGTTTGACTGCTTTTGAAAATGATCCGTGCTGCTGCCTGAATTTATTCTCATGACTATTAGTTCCGCATCGCTCTCCTGCCTACTGTAACTTTAAAATGCCCTGTAACACTTTGTTTTAAAATAGATTTGATTTTTTAAAGCAAATCAACTGCAAAAAAAGTATAAAAAGATAATGAATGAAAAGAAAAACAAAATTCTTTAGACTGAAGGCTATGTACTACACTCATTGATCAAAGAACCATGGCATGATTCTCATTATTCAGCCAGAGTATGTCGACGAGCATCCGCCTGCTAAAACGATGCGAAATTTTCACGTTGATAAGACATTCACTCAATCCGACACGGTATGCTAACACATGGTGCATTTACGGTATGCGCTTGTGCACTGCATTTATGCGGTTGCTTTATGTGCTGTTTCAGCCGTGTGCTTGATGTTGCACTTTTGATTTTACACTTGGGTGCTTTTGCTGCAGAAAATCTGCACAAGTAGTTACTGTGAAGTTAGAAGATACAGGTACCCTGAGAGCAATTCTTTTGAAAATGATCCGTTCTTCGCTGCAGTTCTGCTCGGCCGCTGACTGAATTTGTTCTCATGACTATTAGTTTCGCATCGCTCTCCTGCCTACTGAAACACTTTTGACATTTTAAAAGCGAAATCTGCTGCAAATGAAGTATAAAAAGATAATGAATGAAAAGAAAAACACATTTCTTTTGATTGAAGTCTATGCACTACACTCAATGAACAATGAACCACGGCCTGTATCTCAATCCTTCAACAGCTTCCGAAAATTATTTCAAGAAAAAACATCCAGCACTTACCGACATATGAACGGAATGACATCGATAATTTGACGCAATGTTAATCGGATGTATGGATTCCTGGAAAGCAAAGGTTGACTTTGTGATTGCGACTTTGCAAATTTGATAGTGACTTTGCAAGATTTTTAAATTTTAAAAACTGTCACGTTCCAGCAATTTTTAAAACTTTTGCATTTGCAAGACAATGAAACTTTGCAAAAATTCTTAGCGATTGGGTAAACAAACTTTTAAAAGCTTCAGAATCAAAATCGCGAAGAAAAATGGGTACAGAACAACACTAGATTTCTAAGGCACTGAGACAGAATTTAAAACAAAACAGTACGTATCCAACCTTAAACGTAACTAAATTTTCAAATTCGACTTACCTCACATTGACGACCAATTGATCGCCTCGTCGTTTCCACCCGTATTGACTGGCCTTGTCCATTTTTTCGGTTCCTCCGTGTTTCCGTTTATCCGTTTCGTTCCGACTAATAAAAATTCGTCCTCCTCGTTCGTCCTCGTCGGTCCACCCCAGAAATATTCCGGCTTCTTCTTTTTTCCTTCGCCGGGTTTCTCGCTTTATATTCGAACGTAAAAGCGAGCGAAACGAAAAAAAAATCTATAAGAATCAAATTTATTCTGGACACGTTTTTGGACAAAATGAACGTTCCACAGAGACTTTTGTTTGCCTTGGAAGGAGGCTCCTGGAAGAAGAAGAAGGCAAGGCCAGCTGGATGGGTGGTCCTATTCCTATTAGGGAATCACGGCTAACGGAATAATTCTTGGTATCTGTTGAAGGATCAACCGCGTTGAATACATTCATGCCTCGTCATCATACAAAATGAATTGCACCAGTCCTATTTTTGAATAAGCATACAATGTCCGATTGAGTGAGCATGTTATCAACGTGAAAATCTAGCATCGTTTTAGCAGGCGGATGCCCGTCGACATACTTTTGGCTGAATAATGAGAAGGAGGCCATGGTTCTTTGATCATTAAGTGTAGCTTATAAGTTTCATTTGAAAGAGGATTTCTGGGAGTTAGCAGCTGACTGTATATCTGCATCTTCGGGCTTCACAGAAATCACATGTGTGTGGGATCAGCACTGGGCTGGGCCGAGGAATGATGTGGAACTTCGTATTTAGACTAAATCGGACATCGCAAAGAAGAATCTGCAATCAAATCAGCTAAAAGAAATCATTTTAAATTTCTCGCGGCTTTTTCTAGGTGATTTTGAGCGAAATGAACGATACAAAGCCTGTGGTGATCTGTGACGAAGATGATGATATCACACCTAAGAAACCGCGGGAAATTCAATTTTTCTTTAGGTGATTGCAGATTCTTTTTTGCGGTGTCCGAATTACTGTTGATATAGAGCTGGAGAAAATATATAGATTTAGATTTGATCTTGATATCTATATCTCGAAATGCTATAGATTCAGATCTAGATATCTAGGTCTATATCTCTGTAAAGATATACAGATAAATATGAATCTGAGATATAGATTTGGCAACACCCCAAATTCTCGGGATTCGGGGCAAAATTTGCATATTTCAATACAAATTTCTGAAATAAGTTTCCACAGGGGTCCTGCCTGGGCCTTCGAAGTTCGTTGAGTTGGAGTTTGACTAACGTCATTGACTTTCCATCACTTGTGAGGCATCTACATCAGTGAACGCTGATGAATGATCGATGATTTTCCAACCAGCGATGATCGAATCCTAACAATCTAATCTCGATAATCAGTGATTAATTGACTGATCATGGATCATTGATGGGTGATTGCTAATGATTGATCATCGATCACTGATCATTGTTCATTGACCATTGATCATTGATTGCTGATCCTTGATCACTGATTCTGATCATTAGATCAGTCTGAACTGGATCAGTCAGTAATTCTGGTCATTTATGGGCATGTCACGATAGCTAAGGATTTCATCAGTCCCGGGTCTTTCTTGATGAATGAATGACCATCAATCAATATGATCTTGATCGATCCTAGAGTTGATCAGACCATACTTCGTCCTTGGTCAAAATGATGATATGTAAACAGTGCATTCTTCTTCTTTTTTTCAAAAACAAGTGCGCCCTGACACTTTAGCATGGCCCATCCTGGCGTGACTTTGGTTCACCCGGTACATAGGATCTTCTTTTTTTAAAACCTGCGAAATTGTGAGACTTTGGCAATGAGGCAGTTTCATTTTTTGCAGGAAGTCGATAGTGCCGCCTTTATATAATAAACCATGTAGCAGTCAACACCGATTGTGAGTCCTGACACTTACCTGAGTGAGTCCTGACAGTACTTGAATGAGCGTAGCTTATAAGCTTCAGTTGAAAGAGGGTTTTTAGGAGGTAGCTGGCGTCTGTATACCTGCATCTGCAGGCGTTAAAGTGTGCAGATATCTGCACAAGCACACAAGTACAAATGTAAAAATTGCAACATCATGCACTCAGATGAAACTGCTCATAAAACAACCGCATAAATGCAATGCACAAGCGCATACCGTAAATGCACCATGTGTTAACATACCGTGTCCGATTGAGTGAACGTCTTATCAACGTGAAAATCTAGCATCGCTTTAGCAGCCGGATGCCCGTCGACTTACTCTGGCTGAACAATGAGAAGCAGGCCATGGTTCTTTGATCAATAAGTGTAGCTTATAAGTTTCAATTGAAAGAAGTGTTCTTAGGAGCCAGCTGTCTGTATATCTGCATCTTCGGGCTTCACAGAAATCACATTTGTGCATTCACAGCACTAGGCTGGGTTGTGGAGAATGAGAACGTTCCGAGAGTGTCCGAACATGTCAACATCGTAAACGAGAATATCGTAGGGATCAAACAACAGTAATCGGGGGATCCACCTTGGATCCAGCACGGATCATCCTTCGCCGATAGCGGTTACGTCGGAAGCGTCAACGATTTGGACGACGATGGATTATCATCGACCACAAGTGTGCACCGTACCGTGGAAGTGTCGGACGAGGCGGCGGCGATGGAGGAACCGAAATCATCGACAGGAACGAACGCACAAGAACAAGGTACGAGAATCGTCACCGATCGCGTCCGCCCGTTCAAGATGCCCAGCGAGACACGAGTTGCGATCATCTTACTTCGCATTCATAAACAGTACCATCGACAAATGGCGATGGACATTTTTGGAAAAGACTTTCCGCATATTCGTGCACAAGGTAAGTGCATTCAGGTCAGAATTTAGCAATCTTCTGTTAACCCGATTGGTTTTCTTTTGCAGGTCGATTCTTCACGATGGATTTAAGCCGAATGCCTCGCTCCGCGCAACTCAGGAGTATTTGAAAGTGTCCGATCAAGTGGCAGAAGTCGATCAAACTTATTGACAAGCGGGTAATGTTCTGGATATCTCAACACGGAAGATCGTCCAGTATTTCGAGACGGAAGTTCAATACGTGCTACCGAATGGCGACGTGATCATCAAGTTGGATGGATGAAAGCAAGTAAGTACTGGGACTTCGCCTTCAACTTCAGGGTTCACACTGGGAATAATATTTTTTTGTATATCTCCTTCCCTGACTGCCCGACCTAGCTGGCCTCCTGTCCTGATCCGCAGAGTTCCTTTTCGTTTTCAGTCTGCCAGCACTGCTATTCGACAAAGGACAACAGAACGATCAACGTCTACATACATGGAACACCTCCAATATCGACAAACATTCGACCGCGTTATGCGCGCCGTCGGTCAAATGAATCAAGCGCACTTGGAATATTTATTACAACCGAGCGCCGAAAACGTACGCAAAATAAAAAAAAGCCCGCCGAGCAAAAACGAGAGCATTATTACCGAGCGATCGTCACGTATTTACGCGTCCACACGAATCTCGATGACGAGCAAATCGACGCTGTTGCTTCGACGATTTGCAGCATTGGTGCCAGCTGCGTGCGAATTATGCAAGGTCCTGGAGCGAGAAACGAGCAGCCGCTCGAAGAGCACTACGCGGCGGACAACGACCATCGGAAAAGGTAAGTACCCCGATCGCGAGAATTAAGCGGCGACAAAATTTTTCCCCAAATAGCCCGCATATTAGCGGAAAAGATCAGTGTCTCCTGCCAAGGCCGAATAGATCTCTCTCTTCTCACCACTCAGAAAATCCTGTAGCTCATACAAATTTGAAGCACCCAACCGAACATCTGGCTCTGTGTTTATCAAACTACATTATCTCTTCCTTCTTCAATCGATCGACCTCGCTCTGTTTACTTTAGTAACCAGCCAAAGCTCAAATTTATCACTCAGGCGAAATCTAACTTCCAACTTCTCTCCACATAGTTCTTCAGCTACGCATATGCCAACTTTCTGCCAGCATCCCGACCCTCCAGTTCGATACAGGCACTGTTACGAGTTAGTTTCATATGCGCGTGGAATATTAATTACATTAGTTGGTCTTGATCTTTAATTTACAACTGAAGCATCGCACTTCATCCAAAATTATGTCCCTATGCGTCAATGG
>JAQGCW010000704.1:0-10167 GCA_034700065.1 Mesodorylaimus bastiani | reverse complement strand
GGATTCCACGTCTATCTGTCTCCATAATACATGTAAGGAAATGTTCGTCTTTCTCTTTCGGGCTGCCAAAAACCATCGAGCTTTTGCTATCTTTGCTCTCACTAATTACCACTCGTTGTGTGTATTTTCTCTCTCGATGGTACGTTCATGTAGGGTGCATCATCGTCTTTATTCATGGGCTTTTCTGGTGGGCATGTAACTCTTTTTTACTCTGGCTGTCCTTAGTCTTAACCAAATTGCTTTTCGTGGGAGAAGTATTTTCGAGGCACTAAAAGTCAATAAGGGCTGCATGTACATATATGGGAACTGTCCGATGTAACACAGGACGATCGCATCGTCATCTTTTTGATACCGTGTCGCTGCAGCTGGTGCGCTGTTACTGCTACTCTACTGTCTGTATGCGCGCAAATATAATGCTCCTTCTGAGATGTTTATTTGTTTATATGTTTATGTATTTTGTATTGATTAGTCATCGAACTGATTGACCAGATGCGTTTAATTTGTTTCAGGCTGACAGTTACTGCATCGTGTGCTATGAACCTACTGCTATTTCCTCTGGTGAGTGAATTTCCTCTTCGCCTTGCATTCTGCAATTCTTCATATAATCCTATCGTCTTCAGGACAGTCAAGAATGTACGTTGGAGATCGAGTCATGTAAGTTCATCAATTTCTTCTCCTGTTTATGCAAAATACGTAATTTGGAAAATGGGGTGCACCAGCAGCGCTATATTGAACTTGTGTCGTCTGTTCCTTCCAACCACCGTTGTTTCTTGTAATGCGTAATGGCGTTTGGAGAGCACCGCTTTTTTTGTGGTGATATTTTTTTATGATTGAGATCACCCTTTTTTCGGTTCGTGTTTGCTTTACAATCATTTCCCGGCCGAGAGGCTTTTGTGACAGGAGAGAAGAGAGAAGCAGGCGATCGACATGTTCACGGGTGAACCCATGGAATGGCGAAAAACTTTTTCAAGATCGACCGCATAAGGTAATAACGAATATCCAAATAAGGAATATCGAATTTCGTGCTGATTGCGGTGTCTCTTTGCAGCGCATTTATGGTTTTCGCTGGAGAAAAAAGATCTAAAGTCTGGTAACAACCGGAGAAGGTATCTTATGAAAGTAAGGGTGTACCACGCCGAGGTAAGCCTTTTGTGTTACTCTGTTTGAAAATCTGTGTAGGACAATAGCGTGCTCGATTCTGTTGGCATGACAAAATAGTTGAGTCCGTTTCTATATATATATGTTCCTTCTTCCAATTAACTGTCTCCCTCCGTCATCCTATCATCTGCATCAGACACAGCTCGATCTAACTCACTGTTCTTTCCCGTTTCTCTCGCCTCAATCAGTTTCTACTCGACTTTCGTGTGGCTTTAGATCGAGGCTAACTTTCAACCGATGAATACTGCTGCTGCTCTAAAAAAAAAAGAAGAAAAATGTCGGGGAACCTTCTTCCAAGGACTATCTAAAAACTTGGTCTAATCTTTATATACAAAATCAAACAAGCTGCTCGGAGCATTTCATTAGCGTATGCCGGTGCACCCCATTCATTCCGTACGTACGTACGTCCGTCTTCTTGGCCATGGACATTTGGTGATGGGACTGATCAGTTCGAGGTAATCGATAGATAGACACACATAATCAACGAGAAATCTCTTACGTTTTCCTAGACGGGTACGCCGAGAGCGATATCGTCTATAATTGGCAAGAGAATAATAAAGTTGGCGTGGACAAGGAAGCGCACACGTTGCCTCAGTTCGATATGAAGAACTACACAACCAGTCGGAGAGTGATCACGTTGAGCACGGGTAAGATGAGGGAAGTTTTGAAGTTGATCAGAGAGATTCGATGAGCGCCATTTTCAGGCAATTACTCGCGTTTGAACGTCCGTTTCGTCTTCGCGAGGAGTATCGGTTTCTATCTGATGCAAATTTATTTGCCCTCGGTATGGCTTTATCCAAAAACTACGGCTTCCGATGGTGATGTTTGAAGAAAATTCCATTTCCAGATGCTGATCGTCATTATTTCGTGGGTGTCATTTTGGCTCCACAGAGACGCCTCTCCGGCCAGGGTAAGACTCATACAGTCCACAACCCATCCCCAATCTGACCCTCCGTGACCCCTGGGTTCTTTGCAGGTGGCCCTGGGAGTAACCACAGTGCTAACGATGACCACGTTAATGACGACGACCAACGCTCAAATGCCCAAAGTATCTTATATTAAATCCATCGATATATATTTGGGCGCCTCTTTCGTCATGGTGTTCGCCTCGTTACTCGAATACGCGGCCGTCAGTTATTTGAATAAGAAAATGAAAATGAAACGAGAAAGGAAAAAGCAACAAGAAGCTTCACAAGTACAAGAATTCCCAATGATGCCATCCACGTCCAAAACGTCGCCGGGAACATTCACCATGGTGAGTTGATGACGGCCTTTGAGGTTCAAGGGTCTAAAGTTTTCGGGTGGGTCAGAAGGGACACTATGGGACCCTTTTAAAGAGTCGCCGCAATGTCCGCGACTCTCCTCGACGGTGTTCAACCGTTTTTCAGGAAGCATCAGGCGCCTCGTTCTATCCGTACGCTCCGAGCGCGCAACCGGATTATCAACAATTATTGCCGGGCACACTCAACACGACACCGTTCACGCATTTGGAATGCGATTGCGACCTCGGCGCTCGGCCCGTCCCGCTCCAGATCACGCGTCCGCGACTCAGACGAAGGCGAATACACGGCGTGACGCCGAGTACGATCGATAAGTATTCGAGAGCACTATTCCCGATCACCTTCATCGGTTTTAACGCCGTCTATTGGACTGCCTACTATTTCGTGAGTAGGAACGAGAGGAAAGCCAGAGGCGTCGTCGATTGAGAGATTCCAGAAAGCGTCGAAATTCCCACGGACACTTCCGATCGATCGATTGATTGGTATATATCCGTCTCTCAGTATTCTTTCGACTCTGATCAATTTCAATGGCTCGGACGGCACATTCCTTCTGCGAAAACATTGTCTTTGGTGGGAATCGATCGACAGGCCGCTCGGAGGCTAGTTGAGGAGTCTATTTCAAAACATTGTGCTAACGGTCGACCATGGACTGGAGATGACAGGGATTGTTGGATCGATTCCTCTCGATGACTCTATAAGCTTCTCTGATCAGGCGTTTGCGTATTCTTGCGGAGTTCGATTACTCGTCCATACATGTGTAGCGTTTCTAAAATTGTGCATATCTGTCCGTGCTAGGGATGGTGGATGGGCGCGAAGCCTATGTTCTCTCTCTTCTCTCTCTTGTAAGCATGTGTCTTAATCCAAAACGGTGAGGATTCATTCATCATCATCATCATCATCATCTTCTTTTTTTGTAAAAAGATAAGCTTCTGAGAACGCGTTCGCTGCTGGTGCACCCACGAACCATTTTTTTGAATCGGCTCTCTCCCATATCCAAGGGTAAATTAAAACCGTTTTTGTCTTTCAGACGGCTACTCGACGGATGACATCAAGCTGGTTTGGTTACGAGGAGCTCAGAACTCCACCGATGTGGATGACACGGTCAAGGAATTGCCCACGTTCGAATTGGCCGCCTATTGGGGCTCGGAGACGACTCAAGTGCTCAGCACGGGTAGAACGCACCAAAAGCGACATGCCCGCACCGATTCGTCGGTTCAAACAGTGTCTATCGCGTTTCAGGCGCTTATTCGCGACTTTCGTGTTCATTTCGATTCAAACGCAATATCGGGTTCTATTGGATTCAGATTTATCAGCCGTCCATGATGGTGAGTGAACGGGATCATCCGGAAGATGCCGCCCGTGAAACCCCTTGAGCGAGGCACCCATTTCAGGTAGTGATCATATCCTGGGTGGCCTTTTGGATCAATCGAGACTCGGCGCCGGCTCGCGTCACTCTGGGAATCATGACCGTCCTAACGATGACCACCTTGATGACTACGACGAATCGCCAAATGCCCAAAGTCAGCTATATCAAAGCCGTGGATATTTACCTGGGCGTATGTTACATTATGGTCTTCGCCGCACTCTTGGAATACGCGGCCGTCAGTTATTCGAATAAGAAAATACAAGATCGAAAGAAGAAACGACAAACCACTCAAGCGAGTACGGCCGGCGAACCGCCGCCGTCCAAACCGACGGCGATCACTCCGCCCGGCGGCGCCTCGCTTCCCGTCGGTGTAATTGCTATGGATCCGAACGCCAACGTGTCAGCCGCCATTCCGTCCACGTCCGCGGCTGCGCCCGGCGATCCCATCGGTTCGCAACGATTTCAAACGCCGTATTGGAACGATCGAGCGCCGCCCGACGTACTGGGACTTACGAAGGTGAGCCATCCGATCACCGTCCGAACTGACCAGACCACTAGAGTTCGCATTTCAGACTCCGATTCACACCATGGTCACAATCGGACCGCCGGCGGTCGAGGCCGAATCGTCGGCCGATTATCCTGGTCTAAGACTTTTCAACTTTCCCAGATTTCGAAATCGATCGAAATCGAGATCCGGCGCGGCCGGGGGTACGTCGGCGGCCGATAAGAAATTACAACAAGCTGCGAGTGGAATTGACAAGTACTCCAGAATTGCGTTCCCCGGCGTGTTCGCATTATTCAATATTATCTACTGGACGGTCTACTTGAAGAAGAGTGGCAAAATTTGAGCAAAACTGATCATCGGTATTGTGAATTTCTTCCGCGCGCGCTTACTGAGGACTCGGCCAACGTCAGCTGCCTTTGGAGCACAATCGAGGCGTATGGCGGTAAACTATTCTAATATGATCTCATGTGAGCTGGTTTCGGCGATCGAATCACCCCCGTGCAATGGCTTTTTCCCCTAACGTGGAGAACGATATAGGACTCTTCTCCCCGCCGTGTGCCCTTGACCACGTTCACTTTTTTTTCCATCCTTACTCCGAATTGCTAAAGAAACAAAAGTGCTAGGGCCTCTCTCTCTCTTCTCTGTTGGAGCCATGTGACAACGACCGCTTTTGCTCTATTCGATTCATCGAACTTTTCCTGTGCCAAGTCTTTTCTGAAAAGTTGTCTGCATGGTCTCGGGTGATTTGAGTCGGTTGGAAGAATGACATATGCATTGCACTGGAACGTGCGGTTATGCTCAAATGGAATAAAAGAGTATATACTTGTGATGCGATAGGTCTTGGTCATTAGCCGAGTGACCAGTAGCCATGTCGACCGCCGTCTGGACTTCCACTTGGGTTGAGATGGGATGCGACGAGTCAGAATTTAAGTTTTTTTCCGAAGATCCGAAGATCATAATAGCACATCGAAGACTGTTAGCACAAGGCATAATAGCATCGAAGACATAATAGCACACCGACGACTGGAGGCCGACGCTCGGCTGACTGTAGTTTCTCAGAATGCACACTGTCAGTAACGTGACGGCGGGCGGCGACACTTTACACTCCACTCGCTCCTAGCGCTTCAGACGACGCTCGCCACACTTCATGGTCCGGATTGCAGCAGCTGCGAGCGGTCGGTTTACATTTGGTCGACTATTGCCAAATCCCACAATGCTTCTGCTGGCACTTCCCCTGACCCAACGGTGTACTTTGTCCACTTCGAATCCTACTGAAGCAGTGAAAAAAAGTCTCAAGCATTTTCATAGATCAATCATCTTATGTGTTCTTATTACCATTTACTCAAATTGAAACATTGGTCAGTGTTTGTGTAGTTAGAAGAAGAAAAAAGATGATGGATCTAGACTTTAAAAGTTCCTTGATAAGATCGATGTCAATCACTGTCTGATTGTCGCATCCATTGTTGCGACAGATATACGAAAACACCGATTATTTATAAACAAAAACAATTAAGCAAATTATATTTAACTTTAATTACAAACCTCGTGACTCCCAAAAACTTTTTTTCACTCTAACCCACAAAAACACATCAAAAGGCAACAACGAAAATTTTCTTACTCTAACCCACAAAAACACATTAAAAGGCAACAACCAAAATTTTCTCACTCTAACCCACAAAAACGCATCAAAAGGCAACAACCAAAATTTTCTCACTCTAACCCACAAAAACGCATCAAAAGGCACCAATGACAACAATATATATATTTACGCCCAGAGTTCCTCACTTGAACAACAGGATTTTCTTAGCACCTAAGATCTGTGTTTGAAAATGTTTTAAAGACCTCTTCTCAGAAAGAAAACTTCCTAGGCTGACTTAGCTCGCCGAAACATGTAAATAATATAGGCTTTGGCTTTTAACAAGATTTGATTGGTCCAAATTTTGCGATTCAAGACAAATTTTGATTCAACTGAGCTGATATTCAAATTTCGATTCCACTGTGCTTCAACTTCGTTCACACAAACATTTCCTAACGCTGTTATGATGCTCCAGTTAGATACATTGCGCAAAGAAAGTTCCAATACAAGCAGCTTGAAAAGTTGTTTCTCTGACCCTAATCCATCACGAAATTATTCAAGATTTCAAATTTTCAAAATCAAGGATCGAACCTGAAACCGCCACCACCGGTTGAAGAATCGGCCAATTCTGGCGGATGAGCGATCGACGTCGATTGACGAGCGTCCGGCGAAGGCGGACGAGTGAATAAATCCGATGGACCAGCGAAAGACGTCGATAAACGAGCTTCGGGCGAAAGTAGACGAGCGTTCGACGGTCTTGAACGAGAAAACGGCGGTGGACGAGCCAGTGGACAGCCTTCGGGTGTCAGAACGGCCTGTTTCTTCCTGAAAAAGGAGGTACTACATTTGATAAGTAGGAGGTTAGTTTACAAAAACTGAATGTTAATTCTGTCAAACTCAAGCTCAAACTGTTTCTTTTTTAATTTTTACCAGCCTGATATGTACTTGGAATCGTCTGAACTTGACTTGTGGATTCTGTCCTATGTATCGACGAAAAATGCATCCCACGAAAGCTCAAGAACCTGTGATCTGACAGCATTTTAAAATTAAATCATACAATAAAAGCGAAACAAGGAATGGAAAATATCTACTTACTTGGGATTCTTTGCGATACTGACTTGGATGTTCTTGCCATTGATCAATCTAAAGAAGGTTCAAAACATTACAGAAAACAGTTGACGACCAACAGTACGAAGCAAAAAGAAAATATTTTACTTACGTTCCGTGAAGTTTTTTTATTGCCTTTTCTCCGTTCGTTTTGGCGAAAAGACTCACGAAAGCATAATTCTTGACGAGACCTTTCGGCGTCCAAATGCGGCAGCGTCCGAATGGGCGAAATAATTTCTTCAACTGCAAAAGGAAGGGATCAGATGACATTAGGGAGTATGTACAGTAAAATTACTTTGGCCGACCTCAGACCGGACAGTTTGGGATGGACCCGTACAGGAGACAGAAAGATTATTGTTCCCGTTAGATGAAATCACCCCAAAATATAAAGTTTAAAATATTAATATAAAAAAGAAAATTACTTACGACGCCATTGTTTACGGTTTTCTCCAAATGTCCAACGAATAAAACCGTCTCGTCTCCATCGTCCTCCGCCGGTTCGTCGCCAGTCTCGTCCGCGTCGCCAGTCTTCGTCGATTTGTTGACGTCGGTTTGACTTTCAACGTTGGCATTCAGCGGCTGCGCGTCCGTTTGCACTCGAGCATTTTTGACCTTCGGCGGCTGGGCGTCGGTTTGAATTCGCACATTGGCTACACTTCGATTCGCGCTGATGTTCTTCGATCTCTTCGCGGCGCCCACCTGGCTCGACGCCTCCAAATCGCTTTCTTCTGAACAAAAATATGCATTCGGTTAAATAAATCCAAATGGGGATACAGCAAGAATAACTTACAGGAGACATTGATCCAAACCGGAAACTGCGAAAAAGAAAAGAATTTTAGTTACCTTGTCAATCAGGCTGATCTAAATAAAAGCAAGATTCAATTCTCCAAATTAATGACGCTTAGTTCAAACCAGCTATCAGACGGTTCTCTCACTCAATCTTATGACTTTCTTAACTCACTGATCCGTGACTGATTGAGGCAAATCAAAACTAACTCCCCTGAAAAATGAGAAGGAACATCATTAAAAAGAAAATGTGCATTGCCCTGCATCAAGAGCCAGAAATAATTACACCACGTTTACTCTATTAGTTAGATTAGGTACTGTAGGCTGGCTAGCTACTGTAGACAATAGAGACAATACGGTATACAATAGAGAAATGGACATTTTATATTGCGCAGTATAAAATGCCCATTATTAATCCACAAATCGATCAAGGTGTTGCTTCTGATTAGTCTTCTCGCAACAACAATGGAGATAACTGCTCTTTATACTGTACATGTGGTTCCGGACAAACATAACTGCGAATACACGCCCACACTCATTTCAGATATATATATATACTGTACATAAAGTCTGTTCGGCCGCACCATCAGCATCAAAGAAAGAAAGAGGTTATCGAAGCCCTTTTCAGTTTTCATCAAGTCCTTCCAGCGCGTTGGGCACCGGTTTCTTTCTTTGATGCTGATAACCTCGTTTCAAATAGGTCGACTCTGGACCCCCCACTGATTCTCTCTCGACCTGGCAGCAGGTGCGCGCATCGAATGGAGGCCACAACGCGGTACCATCTCGAATCTCGGCCAATGCCTCCTATCAAATGCAACGTCGGCTAGTACATGAACGGACTTGGACATGTATTCTAAGACGTTTCTGCAAGCCCAATTAAAAAAACGATACTTTCTATCAGGCATGTTATTTTTCTTCCTGTTTTGCTAATCGCTACGAAGGGCGATTCCTTCAGCTGTATGTAGTGTATTGAGCTTTGAGGAACTGGTTATTCTTTTGAGGCATCTATAACTGTAGCAAGGAGAAATAGGATTTAGGAGAAATAAATTGTTAGAATAGGACATAGGAGTAGATCATAGCGCAATGACCCTAATAAAGTTATGTTTCTTGGAAATCTGTGAATCTAAAAATACCTTGTCGGTGGTCTTCGTGATTTTCTAAGGAGTCAAAATTTTCGAAGGATGGCGCATAGCGGTTTGAGATAAAACATTTGAATTGCCGCGTAATGTTATAGGCAGTTGGGGAACCTACAAAGTATTTCTTTCTGTAACCGCCTTTTCTAAGCACTTATAGTTATGGCTTGGTCTCTAAATCTCGCTAATTGCGAACTGAAAAGGTGAATGTGATGTGATGTAAGTGTGAACAAACGAAATCACACAGTTACTCGCTATTTACATTCGACATTGTCTTTTCCTTTTCAGGGTAAAATCAATCTGTGATGACACAGTTTCTGACGCGGATGCCTCCCGGACCGCCATTGCTGATGCACTGAGCTTTGCAATTTCGAACATACTGTACCCTCAAATCGAGTGAGCAATTACCACATGCAATCGATCAGAAGCGAATGGACAAGCCGAATGTCATGAAAGATGATGGTTCAGTGGTAGCACTTGTGTGATCAAAGAAATTATTAACTGACGTGAAAAGTGATATTCTCTTCTGATAGACATTGTCATATTGTGCCTGTTGCTTGCTTGTGAACTGATTACGGCGATCACACATATGCTCCTGTTGTTAACAGACAGTTCGGTCTCGTTTCACTGTCTGGTAAAGTAAGTAATTTTTTGTGCTGCATTCGCTCATTTGCAATGGTATAAAAGCTTGACATCATGCACTTGGCATCAACTGCTGCCATTGCACTCACTTTGATTCCATCTCAAATGCCATCATTATACGTCTTGATCTACTCAAAAACTACTCAAACTGCACTTGCCGTTTGTCAGCTTATCACGTGAGTGCACACGAACGAGCCGCATCATCACTGCAAGTACGCTGAGCGCAGGATTCGTGATGGGATCGGCGAGCGATGCGAAATCGTTGGCGAATCCGATCAACCCAACCACCACAACAACAACAACAACAACAGAAGCCGGACCTCCAGAATATACCAAGGCCATACGACGGCCTCCAGAATATACCAAGTGGCGCCAAAAGGTGTACTTGTGATGCGATGGGCATTGGTCATTAGCCGATCAGATCGATTGCCGTCTGATCTTGTACTCGGATTGGGAGGGGTCAAAAGCAGGTTTCTTTCCGAAGATCCGAAGATCATAATAGCACATAGCAGACTCTTCAAAATCAGATTATCTCTTCTATATCACACTCCACACTCGATCAATCGTACCAATCGGTGAACAAGTAATAGTACCAATAGATGAAATTGAAAACG